>BJCM01068287.1:0-15827 GCA_018326385.1 Flaveria bidentis
GATGGTCGATGGGGGTGGTTGTAGCGACGACGGATGGTTGTCGGCGGTGGGGGGGGCGTTGGCTACGGTCGGTGGGGAGGAGGCCAAGTGGTGGTGAGAGGGAAGGAGATGGGGAGGAGGTCGATGTTTTTAGGGTAGGAGGAAAGGAGATGGTGAGAAGAGGTTAGAAGATGCTAGAAGTGGTGGTGCAATGTCTTATTCACATAGACCTCAGCAAGATCTTTTTTTAATTAAAGGTCTTCTAGAAAACAAACAATTTGTAGAGCCCAACGTCTACGCGTCACGTAGACAAAAGGTCAGGAAGTGTTTCTCAGAAAAAACAAACACCCATTAAGTACTTCATATAGAACTTTAGCTATTAATCGTGTAAACATATACTTTAGTATTTTATTATTACTTTAATGCTTTTTACTTTTTTTTATATTTACTTAATCAGAAGACTACACTTCATACATAGTTTATTTAACCATTACTCATGTAAACAACGAGACTTCACTGTTGCTTGTCATTACACAATACTCTTGTCTGGCTTGCAACAAATGCAAGACTCTTGTCGCTTGTCATTACGAAAGACTCTTATGTCGAGGCTTGAGATACGTCAAGGCGTCTATGCTTACAAGACTTCTTTGGCATACTTGAATGTTTTCACAAATATGCTTTAGTGGGGTAACTATTCATAAATTATTATTCTAGTTCTTTAGTATTTCACATGTGAATATGTGTTACTCTCTTTAATTATCATTATTTATCATTATATTTCTTTAGCATTTTAACACAAGAGTAATTGTAAATAAGTACTTTTGATTTTTCTTTAGCATTTTATCATAGGCATAGTAATACTTTAGCATATCTCATACTTTAATTCTTCAATAGTAGGTTTTCATAAATATAGTGGGTTTTCATAAATATAATTTACTTAGTGGTTTTATACTATATATGTAGTGTCACTGATACTATACCCTTACATCACTTTATCACTATCGCCAAACTATATCATGTATGATTAATGCAGACAACTAAATCAATGCGGGTAACAATGTTTATGCGGGTGGCTAAGCCAATGAGAGTAACTAAGCCAATGTGGATAACTAAGCCAACACGGGTGAGTAAGTCAATGTGGGTGACTATGAATTCATCTACACTGGAACCATAGTTGATTCAAGTAGTTAATGCGGATGATCGTTCCCAATGTGGGTAACACAATTGGTCAATGCGGATGCCTATGTATCCATAGTGAAGCACACAGTAGGATGACCCAATACGACAACTATAACTAATCCGCATTGGCACCACAGTTAAACAATTTCTAAGTAGCTAATGCGGGTAATTATTGCCTATGCCAGAGAGGTAACCCATCTCACTTAACCTATACTTAACCAATTTACTACACATGCATTCGATCAAACACCCTATACTAGGGTTCATGTGCATCCCATTGTCCATCATGCCAACTTTATAGAACATATAAAAATATTAACTTTATCATAATAAATCATTTATACTTTAAATAAAACATACATGGTATGCATACTAGCCCCGAATGAGGATCTAGAACTCACCTCTTCACGTTGAACTCGATAAAACACTAATCCAAAGAGAAGCAGCCGAGATCTACATATTCACACAAAAGATGTCAACTGTATATACTAAATTGGCATATAATCGTCCAATAATCATAGAGCTAACTTAGATCTATCATAAACAACTAAAAATCATTACATTTGCTTAGAACTTGACTTTCTCTTTCTAAAATCACAACCTCTCTCCCTAGCTCTTCTTGGTAACCTTTGAATGTAAGAAAAGGAGGGCATGGCGTCTCCTTTCTATTTAAAAAAGATTTTAGGACCTCAACTTTCACTTGTCCAACTTTAATCCTTGTTCTCTTTAAAAGCTGAAACCGTCCCTCTTTGTTTCTTTAACCGGGTTTTAAACCAAAAGTTAAACGTAGATGATATGAGAACTTTATAGTTAAACGTGATCGATTAAAACAATACATGGATAGTTGAACTCTTGAAAATATTTCATTAGAATAATCAAAAACAAATTCATAAGCTATTAATTTAATATAATGTTTAATTATAATGATGTATTTTTCTCAATTTCGAATCCAACTCTTTGTTTCGAAAAGTTACAACTTCAAGGCAAGTCTATCGTCCAAGGTTAATGATCAAGTTATATGAAAAAGATAATAAAGCGAAGTGTTTCAAAAAATATATATGATCCACCTTTTCTCATAAAGACTAAAACTTTTGGTAAAACAAAGTTTATCTTATAACTTTTTTATTGATCCAAATCGAATCAATTAAGGTCCCGTAGCTCAGTTGGTTAGAGCGTTGGTCTTATGAGCCGAAGGTCGCGGGTTCGAGCCCCGCCGGGACCATATTTGTATAATTTATTTTAATCATACTTTTTAATGGTATTATGATGAGTCTGTAAAAAGATTTAACATGCTATATGTTCATGTGATGCTTTATGGATACATATAAGGACAAAAAAACCTTATATGGCTAAGAGCACAAAGAAAGATTTACAACCAAAACTAATAAGCAACGACTGTTGGTTTTATGATTTTTAAAACCGGTTTTTTCGGTTCGCTTTCGGTTTTGCTTGTAACAGAAACCGAAAAACCGAACCGAAACCATAAAACCGAACTTGTAATTTTAGATGTGTATATATAAACATGATTAACCTATAAATGACTTATTTAACTAATGCTATCTAAAATAGATAGATATTTACGTTTGGAGAATAATCTTTAAACTTTTTTGTTTGGTGGATTAAATTTGTTTTATTGAATTTCTTTAACTATTTAATTAACTGCAATTAATTTTAGTGTTAGGTAATTTATAAGAATATATAGATTATGTTTAAAGATCAACAAAATGAATTAAGTCTAAACTTTCTAGCTTAAATTTATTACTTTGGATCAATTTAAAATAAAACATAAAGCCCAAACACAAACTGGAAAAACCAAAACCAAAAACTGAAAAAACCGAAACCGAACGGTTTTATTTACCTAGAAACCGAAATATTGGTTTTTGGTTTTGGTTTTGGTTTTAGGCAAAAATCAAACCAAACCGACCACACACACCCCTAGACTATGGTGCCAACAATTTTATTGAGTAAAAGTGTGGGGATGCAAGACGATAGGATCCGTATGACGTATGTGATAGATTTCAATCGGAGAACAATGGTGTATAAGATCGAGTTGGTGTTTGACATCTACAAAGAGGTTCTTAATGAGTTGTCAAGTTTTCCACACGGATGATGAGCCGTAAATCAAGATATGTGGTGAAGCAATCCATGGTATTATGAGTATAAAAAGAAACATACTAAACTTTGCAACAGTTGAGTTCCGCCTATGAGTGGTATAGTTTTAGGATATGATTTTAGTCAACAAAACTAGAATAAAAAGTTGGAGAAGATGTGAGCCTACCAACATATTGTTGATAATGTTTGAGAACGGCATTTGGAGCAACCGATAACTTTAAAGGTGAGTATTGGAGCAACTAATAATATTGCTACTTTGGGTGACTTGAAAATGAGGTCACGGGTTCTAAATCATGGGAAACTGTATTCTTCACAAGCTGCAGGGTAAGTCCGCATACATCCAAATGTGAAACTATTTGACTTCTCATCGGACCTTACGCAAAGCAGAAGGTAAGTCAAACACCAGTTTTGTTTTAGACTCACCAAAGAGTGAGCACTTAACCATCTGACCCAAAGATTGAGGGTAGTTGTTGAGACAAGGAAGATTTTGATGTGCGAAGGTGACTCAAATGTGTTATCATCTTTGATTGTTACTTAAACTAACAAGGTCCATAGTAATTCAACGTGTCTTAGGTGTTGTTTGTTTTTTCTGCAGGAAAACGTCTGCAGTCTGCGGATCACATCTGCAGACATCTGCAGCAGAAGAGGTGGCTTAAATGTCTGCAGTTTACAAGAAAAACACTGTTTGTTTTTTAACATCTGCGAAATGCTGAAATATTCTGTGATTAAACTAAACCAAATCACTCATTATACAAACTAAAATCACTAATCATACAAACTAATATCACAAATCATACTACACAAATCACAAATCAAACCAAATACTAAACCAAATCATTAACAATAACCTAAATCACCAACCAAACAAACCAAATCACTCACCATATAAACTAATATCACAAATCTACCTATACAAATCACAAATCAAACCAAATACTAAACTAAAATCACTAATCATACAAGCTAATATCACAAATATTACTAAATCTTTATACTAAACTAAAATAACAAATACTTTATATACTCCCCCTACAACATCACACTAACAACCACTTCATCTCAAACTCCGTTGAGTATAAATCTGTCACTTTCACAACTTCCGGCGAATCTACACCGATATGGGGGTCCTCACGGCGGCGATCGGCGACGGAGTGTTGACTTTCATGTGGGTCTTCTGTGCCTCCAGCCTTGGAGCTGCAACTTCAGACATCGCCACAATGGTCGGAGTTACATGTATGACGTCGCTATTGATCACCACCGCTCTCGTGTTCGTCCTTTTGCTTATGTTTGGTATTATTGGTGAGCACTTGGTGGTGCGAGCTTCAATCCCACCGGAATTGTGGTGTTTTATGCCGCCGGTCTCCGCCGTGATTCCTTCATCTCCGCCTCCATACGGTTTCCGGCACAGGTGAGTGATGGGTTTCCGGTCGATCGGAGGGCGGCGGCAGGCGGAGACGGGTCTACAGTGAGGATAGGATAGGAGAGGAGTGGTGGGAAGGGTTGGGATAAAGAAGAAGAGGTTAGGGTTCAAATGAAAGAAGGAATGATTGTGAAGAGTTCAGAAGAGATTGTGAAGAACTTGTTACACATCTTCTCCGTGCAGACGTCAGGAAGACGTTTTTTAATGAAACGTCTTCCAGAAAACAAACACTCTGCGAAGTAAAAACCTCTTCGCGCGTCTGCGTGTGCGCAGATAAAAAGGTGGGGAAGAGGTTTTTTCAAAAAACAAACATCCCCTTAGACTCACTCATTGATCGTTAACTAGATTTTCTTTGGTGTCTTCTCTCAAAGATAGATAGAATGTGTCTTATATAAATTTTTATATAAATTGATCTGACTTGTTTTTAATACACCTGATAAAGCTTGCTAATTCTCATCCTATGACCCACTTGATACGGATCATTAATCTTTTTTCTCTAATATGGATAGAGGATCACTAATAACTAAATAAGTATCAGAATGAATATCTAGAAGGAACGAGGTGTGAGTGTGATTTTATATTCCTTAAAACTATAAAGCTGTTAAAACATAAATGGATAATTCATAAAAAAGAATAATAAAACAAATGTTTTAAAAATAACCTAAACTTTAATCAAGTTCCATAAATAAAAATATATTTTCCATAAAGCTAAAAAAAGAGATGTAATGCATAAAGCTTGAGCTTATAGAACAAAATTCAATACTTTAAGAAAATTATAAATCAAATAGAATCTCCTCCAAAATATATTAAGTAAACCATTTTTATATAAAATAACCTTCAACAAAGAAGAACAAAAAACTAAATTAATAAAATCTGCAAAGGCCCCAAGGAGTGGTCCACATGGGAACATAGTTTCAAGCTCTCAACATCATCTTTTTGTTTTTAGAATCTATGGATTTTACTATTTTAGAGGAGAGAGAGTTGCTATTGATTATAAGAATTATTAAAATAATGACTGGTTTTGAAAATGGAAGCAGTTAATGAATGACAAAAGTGACCCTACAACCACCACATCCTAGAATCATTGAATTATGATACAAGGGTCACTATAAGTAATTTAAACAAAAGCAGGGGTCATACAACCTTCATTGGTCTAGTGTTTTTATATTCACTCTTATAGGTTGATTAGATTTCATTGTCAACTTATTGATCATTGTATTTCATTATGCATATAGAAATATACAATAATTTATGATATCAAGACTTAACTATTGCTTTACGAAGGGGTCGATCTTTTTAGGATTTCATATACACAGTCTTACCCTACACTTTACCATAACTTGAATCAATACACGTACAACCGTTAATCCAAATAATAATTAGATAACTATGCCTTCAAGGAAGTTCTAATGAAAAATCAAGGGAGTCTCAACATGATCCATGTATGATGTTTTCTTGTAAAATGACCATTTTCACCTTCCAGAGAAGGGATTTTTTGTTCAATTTACATGAAGTTACTATGAATAAAAGAGATCCTTCCATTAACAAATCTTTAAACATGAGATTGTTTCTTGAATTCTTGTCTATATTCCCACAATTCCTTCAAGCTTAGAAACAGAATCAAGAATTCATTTCTTTATTTCCATCTTTAGCGTCAATGGATCATCAATCCATGAGTTTGTATCGTTTCTCCTGCACCCCCGTTACTCCCATTTGTATCTCGATTATCGTATGAAGTGGCATCTGAAATCCACAATATTTCAAACTCGCTAATCATGTTTGTTAAGGTTAGAAAAAAAAAATCATTGATTAATGATGTGTTGTTTACCTCTATGTGTGGGATTTCTTTTAATGGCCTATCAGCAAAATAGGCATATAACGCTCTTAGAACAGCCTGCAATGCACAAATCCATTATAACTCGTGTGTTGTTATAGAAAAAGCCATGTTATTATTTGTCCAAATGAGAATACAAAAGTAGTCATTTTCTCAGGTTTATTAGTCTTTTATAGATCAGCTATATACATATTCAACCTGTTTTCTTTTTAGGTCTTTTTATAATGTTTTTTTTACCCATTTGTGGACTGAAGCAAAACTTTGTGGTTGCATTTTTCTAACCTGATGAGATACAACTACGACAGGCGCTCGTTGTCGTTCAAGTTCGATAATAACCGGCTCCAACCTGTTTATATATGAAAAATGCATATAGTGTCAAGCTTGTATTTGCAGAAACTATATTAACTATTTGCTTCCAATTTTTTCAATTTAGATTTGTCTTTCAATTTAAATTCAATACCTTTGAATCACATCAAGATACGACTCTCCACGAGGATATCGATACCTGAGCTTATCTTTCTTTCTTGACCTAATTAAACGAAAGACCATTAGATGGAAACCTACAGAAAATTACTCATACTTGATAAAAATAAAAAATAAAACAAAAAAAACTTGTCATTTTCATATTAAACATACTCATATTCATCAGGCATATTCTTCTTAATTTCTTCATAAGTCATACCATCACATACACCAGCATTTATCTCATCTAGAGCACGCCATTGTATCTATGATAAAAACAAAATAAACAAATTTTATAAACGGTAAGTAATCAAAGAAGCAATTTATGTGATATGAAACACTAACCTTCGGGAATCCAACAATTTGATTTGCAGTCAAAATTGTTCGCTGCAATGTGCTTGTCCATATCTTGGTCACACCAAAAACACATACCATTATCAAGAATTATGTGCATAAAGAAGTAACCAATTTAAAACATATTGCACACAATTTTAGCAGCAAACACATAATTGCAAATAGTAAAACAAGTAAGAGTTCTTACAGAAGCAGCCCGTTCATTTTTGAGTCGCTTCTCAACAAAAGTAGTAAGCTTTTTGGCATAGAGCTCTCCATTTCCACTATCAAAAAAGACAAAGGAACACAAAAAATGGGTCAAAACTACAACTCATGTTAGAGTCAAATGCATGTAGACAAAAAAAGTTTTTTCAGTCACTGTACTTGTTTTTGTTACAAATAAACTCTAGTTTTAGTAAAACACACAAAAAGTAACGGCATTTTATGAGAACGTGCAGTTTTTGATGAATAAGGAATTGTAAATACCAAAATACTCATTGTACTTTGAATCTGTGTTCCAAGTTTGTCATCCTTTTAAAGCTTACTGGTTTTTTTTGTCTGAAACTAATTATTTATCCCCTTAATTAGGATGACTAAAAACAGAATAAACCTCAAGGGAGTGTCACCGCCAATTCTTGCTCTCACATTATCACGACTCTCACCATGCCTAGTAAGCAAAATTGGTCTAGGTGTCAAATGTGTATTCACCTGCAAGAAAGTAAATTTATATAAATGCGAGCATTAGCTCTTTAGTTAAGATAACATTAGTTAAGCATTAGCTTTGATAGCGTACCAAGAAAAACACAATCCGTCCCGGAAGATAACCACTGATGTTGTTCACCTGAATAATTTGTCAGAAAGGTTATGGTGATATTTATGATATGTTAATGTGGATATTAAATTACAAAAATAGTAAGGTAAACGATATGCATGAAATTACTTACTTGTATCTGGCCCCCATAGCCACTAACCATATCGATCATTTTAATATACGATCCTTCATTAACCGGCTCATAAATCTAGTCAACAATAGGTAAATGTTATAAATCATGATATTAAATTATTTATATAAAACCAACAAAATTTCTTTAAGGGGTTTACGTTACCTTCTCATAGTTATCAAGTCGTCTTTTGAAGTCCTGATATCCAGCCTCAAAATCTGGCCTGTGAAACAATATCTAAAGTCAGTACATATATATATTTTAAATTGACAATATGATGGTTTTAGAAATCAAGCATACTCATCAGCATAATCAGGACTCTGTTGAATCTTGAGCCGTATATTTCTTTCAATTATTTGCCGATCATTACAAATTGTTTCCAAAAATATGATCTATGGTGTTCATTGAACAACAACAAATATCAACAACTTAGAACATACATCATTAATTTGAATAACAAAAAGATGAATAAATGATTTGGACAGAAAATTGCCTTACCTTGCATTTGCCTTCAGCCATTTTCATAAGCATGTTCCTCCGCTCACTAGTGCTATTTGTGGCATCAAATATTCCTACCTACACGATCGTAAGCATTTAACCATATAAATTAGAGATGGCAATTTTGACCCATTATTTAAGATGGGTCGATTTGGTTTATAATTTTCTCAAACCATCAAGTAAAATTTTTTTAGATAATTGGGAGCGGGTCAAATAGGTCAATTTGAAAGTCACCCAAAGTCCAATTTAGTGTATATAACCTCCTAAATCATTTTATACAATGATTTAGTTTATTATTGCAATACCTTGTTTCTTAATATTAATTATTTATAATAAAACAGTAAGTGTTTTCGGGTCACCCCAACCCAGCCTGTTTGACACGCCAACTTTCCCACCTGTCATCTTGAACATCATATACAAGACTTACTTGGCCACCTTCTTGCATCCAAGCTGTCATGTCATCCATTGCCAGAGCTGCTACCTATGGATCTTAATTGTTAATTGTAGCTCTCCTTGCAGCCGAATCAATAACATATGTTTGTTAGTGTGTAGAAATTTACCTCGTTTCGAGCTTCCATGCCTTCTGGATTGTCACCACGGAAAAAATCAGCACTCTGCATCAAATAATATGCAATCAAACAAGATTAACATCAGATAAGAAAACCCAAATGATTAAGACGATTGACCTCTATTTGCACATTAAATACATGAAAATATCATGATAAAAAATCATAACATAAACGTGAACCTATGCGAAATCAAACCCACCTGATTAGTTCCATGCTTGAGCCGTCGGTACTGTTACACCATGAAAAAAAATAAGGCCATATATCGTTATCATCATGCTTTGCTCTAACAATAAATAAATAAAGTAGAAATAATGAAGCAATAACCTTGCCAACATTGAAGTGTTTTGTGTCATGACCTAACCAACGGAGATACCTTGTAAGTTTAGCAGCAGTAAAAGTTTTGCCACGAGCTGGTAAGCCAACCTACCATGTATAATCAAGATTTAAATATAAATTACATATTAACAGGTCGATTTGGGTTATGTTTTAACTACAAGTACAGTTTATTTGGGTTATGTTTAACTTGAAAGTTTCCCTAGGTGTATTTTTGAAGCCTAGAACCTCTCAAAACATTTTCTTAAAAAAAGATCAAAGTAACAAATAATATAACTTGTATACTCGTATTTGACTGACTATCTATCTATAAAGAAATAAAATTTCTGCCGAAAAACTAGTTAGGGATCAATATAACACAACCCATTTCAGTCCATGGGATGTGTTTGATCTCTAACAAAAGGAACGCATCAGGTGCATTTTCAAATATAAAGCCACTTAAATCACGTTATTCAGAAAATGAAATCATTATTAAAATAATATAGCCTTATAATCATATTTAACACACTGATATCTATAAACTAATTACAAGTCTTAGAGAAAAGGTGTTCAACTCAACACAACCAAGCCCATTTCAATAGAAAAAAACTACCCATCTTCACCTGTTACACAAGGTTACCATTTTACAATTAAATTATAAAAATTTACCAAAACAATAGCCAGATGCATATCTTCTTTTGGTCCAAGCATTTGATCAGCAATAGCTGCAGCAGCAACAGCCCCAGCAGCCGCTGGCATCGAGTTCTGCTAATAATTTGAATTTATAACAAAATTACAAGGGCAACACCATTTTAAAAATAGTTTTTTTTCTTTTTTACAAACCTTAGCTCCTGATACTGGTTTACCGCCAGTAGTCAAAGTATGCGCACTTGCTGATTTGACTAACCGAGGTGACCCCACACCTCTATCCACATACATTCCTCTGTAACTATCTTGCTTTTGTGATGGTGGAAATGTACCCACAGATTTTGATTCAACCATGCCAGGTGGGTGAAATAGCTTAGGTGGCTCTGGGATAACTTCCATTTCCTATTCTTGTGCCATAGAACAACAAACGTCACGTGCCTTGAAACAAATTATCAGATTGTTGGATAAACAGTTTCATACCGTAGCTACAAAACTGATTGTTACAGTGTAAAAGAAAAGTAACAATTTTCCGTTTCTTTTAACCTGATTTGAGGGACTCACTCCCATTTCAGAAGAAGTTTTTTCGTGTTCCAGTTTCCACAAGAATGTTCTTCGGTCATTTTAAAATTTGGTTTCTTAACTATTTAGACTTTGTCAAACACTCAAACAATAGTCCCCTCCAATAGCCAATCTTATCATAACTGATTATCTATATCATTATATAATATCACATAATCGCTGCAAAGATCTGTACACCCCCTTAAGTTTGATCATTTATGATTCAGATTTTCTGACTATATGGTCAAATAATCTGATACCCAGAAGCATGTAACGCATTAAAAACCATATTATTAAAACATATATATACTTTCCTGATCGTCCCTAACTGCACATTATTAGCACATTCTAATTTTATTTTTCCAAATAACAACAGTAACTTTTATAAGATATGCTTTATATAACGCAAAGCAACTACCTTTATGGTTGTAGGACAATCAACAGAAACGCCCGTATCTTTGGTTGATGCATCAGCATTGGAAAACACCCCACCACGTTTTAAGGATCTTGGTGTCTCAGTCAAATTAGCAGCATAAACAACAGAAGTTGCTGGGGCCGGGACTAGATATTGTTCCAGATCAAGATCCAAACTGGTTGAAGAGACATTCTGAATATAAATTTCAAGAATCAAAAGAACTCTTATTAAATTCCAGTTTCTTGGCAAGATGGGTGAATTGCATAACGGGTCAAAACAGATTGTAATTGACATGGGTTGACCAGAAAAACAGTTTTTGGCCCTTTTTTTATACAAAAATTTAACGTGCTAATAATGATTACGAAAACAATATTATTGTTTGACCCAGTCTCAACCCAAAATCAACACGTTCATGAGTAAATGGGCCAAAAAGGTCACGTCTACCTTAAGGTTAATATATATCAGAGAAAAGAAAGTACCTCGACACCTTCAGGCAACGAATTTATGCTGACATCAGGAATCCCACGAACAGTTGAGGGTTCAAGATTTTCTTGATAAGCTCTCCAACTAGCAGCAAGATCAAAAGGTGAAACTCTATTGGCCTTAATGAACACTTGATATTCAAGAATCTCATCTGCATTGAACTTAAAAACCGCCAATCGTGCAACCCCTTGTAATGTACCCCCCATGAACTGCCTGTTTGGGCCTTCCTCCTCTACATATGGCACATTGTTGTACTTTGGCTTCAATAAGAACTTGAAGTCCAAGGTTTCTAAAAGAACAGACAAAATGGTTAATGGTGTAAGGAACTTGTAATAATCCATGTGCTTCGACTTTAAATGTGAAAACTTGTATTTTTCAGCTTCAAATAGATAAGTATACTTTTGAAGATTTAACATCGAAATGCTATTATATCTAGCATTCTTTATGGAGTTTTCTGAAACTAGTAGTTCATTCCTCCTTCCTAGAACTAAAATCCATAAAAATTTTGAGGTGGGAAAACAATCGGTTGACTTCAATTGTTTTCAGTTGCTACAGAATTACCAGTTGGGACTCCAAACTAATACAAACTAAATAGACCTAAAAGCAGGAGAATGAAAGAAAGAAAATAATTTACCATGATTAGGAGGGACAACAAAACTTAACTCCCACATTGAGGCTGACTCTCGTTCCATTGGAAGCTAATTCAAGAAAACTATCAACATTAAAACATATGCATAGAATAGGACTGTAAATATGTTTCATTGAAGCTATAAACAACAAGATTATGAAAACTAGAAACATGAACATCAAGGACTGCAAATAGATTTCCCTGGAAACTAGATACAAGAAACTTATCAAAATTAGAAGGCAGATTGCATTTTAGTAATCCAAACAACAACCTAATGGCCGATAATAATCCATACCCGCAATTTCACCAATGAAAGTCCTAGCTTTCACTTTTTTCGCCAAGGACTATTTCACTTTATAGATTTTATACTTAATTTCCACTATATTTCGCTCAAAAGAATGATTGTGAACAAAATGGGAAACACACCTTCCGCGTAAGCTAAATCAAGTGTGAATATTAAAAAAATTATGCAAGCAGGATTGTTTAACAACAAAAGTGAAAGTTAAAAGTGACACCGTATGAATTACAATAACCCAATTTGCCAAACTAGAAATATGAACATTCAGAAAGACTATAAATCAGTTAACAGAAGAGACTAAACACATGAAAATGGTCATAACTGTAATAAAGGGTATTGAAAAAGATAATAGATAGTTTTTAACTGAAGCTAAATACAATAAGATTATCAATAACTTGCATTGAGCCAAATAAAAGAAACATTAGCAAAACCCCTTAAAAAACTCTATTAAACAAAAGCTTCCCAGAAACAATAAACTTGTTAATTTCAGAAAATAGAGTAAAATTACAGCTTTTGAAGTATCCCAAGAGCCAACAAGAGGGACAGAGCCATAAACATGAGGAACAAGGTCTTCTTTCATCTTGTAATTCTCCATCTTCAAAGAAACATAGAGTTGACCACCACCATGGTCATCTTTCTCTTCTCCACTGCCATGAGAGCTACTGTCAAGATTCCTTGACGACCCAGTACCCATTATGAACTTATGAAAGAAACCCAAATGGGGTTTCTTGAAATCAAACAAGAGACACTGGTGATGTGTTGGAATAGATTGAAATTGAGAGAGAACCCAAATGGGGTTTCTTGAAATCAAACAAGAAACACTTGTGACGTGTTGTAAAAGATTGAAATTGTGAGATGGAGGTTTCGATAAGAATTGGGGGAGTGGTGAATGGTGAGTAGAGGTGTACGGCGTTGGAGGCTGAGGTGTTTGGCGGTGGGGCCGGTGGAGTTACAGGTGGCATCGCCCGGCGGCGGTTCGCTGCAGCAATTGGTCACCGTGGCCTTGTGGGGTACTCGTGATCTGTATCTTCTCTTGAGATTCAGTCGAATTTGATGAAAGATTAGGGTTTTATGATGTTTTTAATCTTGAAGTGAGTGGTGGTTTTTTTTTATTTAACGTCTTGCAAGATTTGATGTGAAAATTTGGTGATTTCAGTATAACGGCTTGAAAATCAATGGCAAGATATCATAGCTTTTTACTTTTTGGTTTTTTAGTATGAGTATTGGATTTTGGTCAGCGGTATGATAATGAATAAATTTAAATTTATATCGAAAATTCAAATGAAAATAAAAATACGTGAGATTATATTTAAAATTTATTTATAATATAAAAGTGTTACATTGTTACAAAAGAAACTAAAATATATTATATTTGATTCATGCGTTTAGTTTTTCAACGCATACTCAATTTGATTATATTATTATGTAAGTTCTATTATGTAAGTTCTCAACGCGCACTCCGTATTTTTTTCCATTAGATAAACGTTCACGTATACAACAAAAAGTAAATATTTAATATCACTCTTCTTGTTCTAGAGTATCCTTAATCTCTTCGTTGAACCATAACACCACATTTCTCTACTTAATGTTATCTAAGCACACTGTTAAACCACAACACAACAATTCTACTCAATGTCATCTAAGCACACTGTAGTTTATATTCTCATATTTTTAACGGATTCATCACACCAACTTATTTTTTTCTTTAAAAATAATAATAACAAATAAAACCAATACTAATAGAGGTCCACTTACTCGGAAAAAACACCTTAACAGTCTAAGAGGGTGGGGTTGTCGGTGTTATCATCAAAAAAGCCTCTTTAAAGATGATAATTTGTGTTTTCATGGTTTTTTGTTTTTGTAATTTTGGTCCTATTTTTGTGGGTCATGTATTAACTGTTTCATCATGTGGTAGCTAGGCGGTTTCCATGATCGTTTAAAAGTAAATTTTGATCGTCTCGTCATTTGATGTTGATAATTCATGATATCAATATTTTGTTTGAAATAAATTTGATAGGAATTAGTGTGATAAAACGCATAAAATGTAAATTGTATTTATAAGGGTAATTTTAGAATAATTAAGTTATCAAGTTTTTCCTTCTAATTGCGTATCAACTTAGCGATCAAAATAGTCGTTGAAGGGGTTGGGGGCGGGGTACTTCACAAGCATCGGTACACCACCGCCAAAATTCACTGCATCACGCAATAGGCAATAATGTTCCCGCACTTGCCATGCCAACCACATAACTAAATGAAGGACTATCTATATTAAACATGACTTAATAGACTTGCTTCTATTTTGATGTATATAACTATATTATGTGTAATGTATCATCAACCTACGATACATGTATTGTAATATCTTACATTTTATGCAATATTGTTCTATATTAACTTAGACCATACTAAACTTCAAAAGTGATAATTGGTTGTTGTTTATAACTTGCTATGTGTTCCTTTCTTGTGTGCATCATCTGAGATGTTGATCATTAATAGGAATGGGTCGTCCAAAAACTTATTCTAAGCTCGAGTCCACTCGATAATTATTAGTTTATTATTTTACTTAGTTATATATAATTAATATTTTATACATGATAGAATATTTTAGCTTTTTTATAATTGTTTTAAACATAATAAGATTTATCATGTTGATATATATATATATATACATATAGAAGAGAGATCAAATAAAAACCATCATTTAAATTAAAAATCATGAAAACTATTTACAACCAATCAAATAATTTATATTTATTTTATGTTTTATTTTCTTCAAAGGGTACTTTAGTAAATCTAAATATGTTTATTTTTGGAAAATATTATTATTCATTAACTTTTATCATATTCCAGAAGCGTTTTGTTTTGAAATTCCTAAATCCACTTAATTCTTTTCATATAATCAAACCCTAAATACTCATATTGATCCTATCCATTTCTCCCAACAGTAATTCGATGGCCCTCTTGATTTCGATCACCGTATTCCGCTGCAAACTCAGGACCATCACATTCTATCGCAGATCCCCTTAGTAGTGAACCAACATGTTCAGTCTTTTTGTTTTGCCGTAGGTTTGCTGGTTTGTTAATATATATATTATGTTTGCAAAATTCAAGGTAATTATATGTCAATTGATATAATCGTAAATTGATACATAGTTTTT
>BJCM01068290.1:0-17630 GCA_018326385.1 Flaveria bidentis
CCTTTTCACCAACTCATGTAAGTTGGTGACTTGCAGAGATGCAGCGGAAAGGTGTCCAGCTTTGTGAAACAGTACATCAGATAAAGCATGTTACTAAAAGTCTTCGGAAGAAATCTATCTTCATGAACTTGAAGCTTCGGAAGACTTTGTCTCTGAGGCTTCGGAAGACTTCATGTTTGGCTTCGGAAGATATTGGTCTTGGCTTCGGAAGATTTCATACTTAGATTATTTTTCTGTTTCATGTGTGAAACTTCCTAAGCTT
Organism: Flaveria bidentis; assembly: GCA_018326385.1. NCBI lineage: Eukaryota > Viridiplantae > Streptophyta > Magnoliopsida > Asterales > Asteraceae > Flaveria > Flaveria bidentis. Next base: position 263 of record BJCM01068290.1, read on the forward strand.
CTTCTGTAATACACTTGTGCAGCATGCAGGATAAACTTAAGATGTTTATGTTGCATCAGCCTCTTCATTAATCTCTACATGTATGTTGAGTAGAGGTACTCTATTAGCAACTCAATCACCAAATCAATCGAGTTTTGTTCAGATCTAGGTAGATCTGAAAAAGAACCGAGAGCCAAAGCTCTGATACCAATTGACAGGGGTGTGAGATTAATATTCTCACAAGGACTGAATATGATGATTGAGTCAATGATTGAATGGTGAAATCAAACAATCAAGGAACATTGAATGTAAAAAATACTCATAAATGCTCTTTGTATTAATGAAGGTGAACGTTTACAATGAATGCTGGGGTTTGAGCATTAAACAGTAACAATACCACCTTGAGAACATAAGAATAAACAAAATATTTTGATTGTCTATAATGTCTATCAACAGTCACCTCACATACGAGGTTTTCTTTCTATTTATAGGCTGACAAGATGCATTTTACAAAATGACTAAACTACCCCTGACCTATACATCAAAGAACTAGTCTAAGTCTTCATCAACATTTATTTGTTCATTCGCATTGACTAATGCGGATGAGTTGATCTTGATCAGCATTTCTTTTTTGTCTTCAACATTAGTGTTTGGTCATCAGCATTGACAAATACGAATGAACAAACACTTATGCGCATTTGTTGTCGGGCATCCGCATTAGTTAATGCGGATGTACAAAAACTTGCCAGCATTTGTTCTGGCTATCTGCATTTGTTAATGCGGAAGAACAAACACTTGTCAGCATTTGTTTTATGTATTCTGCATATACAAATGCTGTTAGACGACACTTGTCTTCTTTGCAGATTCTTCATCCGCATTAATACTTGGACTTGTGGGATTCCATGCAGAACAACCATTAACCCACCACTTGAGTTGCCATGTATGATCCTTTCAGGGTCTACCATTATAGATAGGACACTTACTGATCACTACGTCTGGCACTCCTACTGCCTCACGAGTATTCCGAATGAATGCTCATGTGTTCTTCCTTCTAGTATTTGGCTTCACACCACTATTGATCATTTTTAGGCATTTTTTTAGAAATGTCCAACCTCGCCGCAATTAAAACAAGTCACTTATAGTCTTTACATAGCTTGCATTATGGTATAATGGGTTGACAATTTCTTCTTTTAGGACCTTTCCCAAACGTCCTCATTGTTTGTTACACTACGGAATACCTTGCTTTTATTTTCCTCCTTTATGTGTATCATTCCCTTAGTTATCAAACTAGCCAATTCCATAACTAATTCAATGGTTCTTGGCATTACAACTTTCACAACATGTCAGATTTCAGTCACCAATCCCCAAATGTACCGACTCACAAACTTGGATTTTGGGGTGACGAAATGTGGCACAAAATGGGAGCATTCCAAAATCCTTTTGTTGTATCCTCAAATGTTTGTTCTACCATTTGGAGATTTAAGAATTTCTTTTTAATTTGCTCTTAATCATAACACCAGCTAATTACTTCCATGATAAAGTACAGCCTGTATCTTTGAATGAATTCATAATATAAATAATGTGGCCTTCCTCAACACACTTGTTGATGGCTAGAACAGACTATATCTTTTCCAACCATCAAATTATTGCTACTACACCATCTTTTCCTTAAAAATCTGGTTGTTTACAAGCTTGAAAAGTTCTGTAACTATAACCTTTTTTTATCGTTTTCCCTTTTTGTTTCTAGGGATTCTAGTTTTTGGATCAAGCTAATCATCTGAACTTTGTTGATCATTATGATTAAGCATTTCCTCAAAGTGTTCTTTTCTTTTTTCTAGAATTCTCCTTTTTTCCTAAGGCATCTAGAAATTTCAGGATTGTTACTACAATTCCTTCATCGATCATTTTATTGACATCGTATTTTTGGAGAACTGGTTTTTTAGGAATAACAGGTTTAGTCATAGTTTTTTATTATTCTATTTATCGTGTTCCCTCATATTTTCTTGGGGGTCTGACATTACTAGTTTGCTTTAACATTTTAGAATTTCAAATTTTAAAAGGAATTTAATACTAAGTTTACAGAAACATTAACTTAAAACTATTTATTTTATTTATATTGCAGAACTTCCATACAAGTATTTCAAGCTATTACAATCATAGTTAACACTAACTATTAAAATTATAGCTACTAATCAGCACAATCAACCTTCACAACTTATTGAACAAACTATCATAACAATTGTCACAACTAACTATTACATCAAACTATCATAACTTCCAACTACAGTAATTATATGAAACCATCACCAATATTAAACTGATTACCATCACAACTAACAACCACTACATTAATCATTACAACTAACTACAAACTATCATCTTCACTAACGATTATTGCTCAATAACTTCACAACCTAAACAACCTTTTACCAAACCAACTCCATCATATAACAAACATCACAAACTATATCCACAAGCTAACTTAACTAACAACCACGTTTAAAGTAACAAACAACTACTTCAAACCTAAAATAAATAATATATAGGTTTATTCCTTTCTTACATCCTATGTATGTTTCCTCATATTGCTTTATCACCATATATTCATCCTTTCACCTAGCACCCTAAGCTTTTCATTTGTTCGCCAAGTGTCTAAACTTTGTCATCTAGTTCTTGATTTCTTGCCATAACTATAGTATATTTCCTCTTGATCTTATCAATCTTACATAGAGATCAGTCAAGGTATTCATACAAGGAATGGGTGATTTGCAATGTAATATGATGGGTAGAAGGATCCATCTTTCCTATCATGATGTCTTGGTACACATTATTCTTTGTTCAAGCTTCATTCCTATTGGTTACAACTTCCTTGTTCAGTTGAAATTAATATAATACGGGTGAATCTTCCTTTGTTCTTTTGATTCCTCATACATATTTTCTTCCTCATCCTCTTCCTTCTTAATTTCTTCATTAACTAATCTCATTTCTTCCTTGTTAGGCATTCGAAACAACTACTGTGTAGTAGTAACTTGGATTCTAGGTTTTCATGGCTTGTTTGAACCTTCCACACAAGGTATTGGTAAGGTATATTGTTTATCGAAGGTCTTAGAGCTGCCATATCTATTCCTTGGTTGTGCACTTCCTGATCTTCTTTTGTTGGATGATATATGTTACTATCATCACATAAAATCTCCATCGGAAGTTCCTCGGATCCATATAAAGATGAAACATCAAAGGTAATAAAGTAGTGTTCGTACTTGTTATTATAATAATACTTGTACATCTTGAAACATTGTTACATATATCTTAAGTTTTATGAACATATATTGATAGGAATCTTAAATTTCTAAGGCATTTTTTCTCAAAAGTATTCTTTCTTAATCAAGGTTATAGTTTAGATATTTACTTAACCTACAAATACCTTATTCACTAAAACATCTGGCTCTGGTACAAAGGATGTCACACCCTGGATAAAGTACACCCTGGGCGTGTGAGCCGGATTGGTTTGTATCATGTAATAGGTCCTAAATTATTTTATTAATATATTATAAAACAACAGCGAAAGTCTTTCTTTAGAATACTTTTGCAAATTATCAATTTCATGAGTTGATTTTTTATTTTTTTTGTCTCAAATGTATTATTTTTCATTAAGTCAATCAATTCATATGTTGATTAAATAATCAAATACTCTCTTGAGGAGGTATTTTAACACTAGGGATTGAACTCAAAACATTTGTATATTTCAAAGTAAGGATTTATCAAATCCTTAATAGTTACATTGTTTTAAATAAACAAAACAATAGGCTTTGAAATGAAATGTACAGTAGGTAAGAACCACAAGGTCTTAAGTCTAACTATCAAGTCTTTATGGATTCTTGTGGGCATTCCTACAATGCTAGGTTAAAAATCATATTTGAAGTAACACGTGGTTTTAAAATAAAACGTTAATATAAAGCTGGTGAATCATGTGATCTGACGTTTTTGATAAAAGTCAAAACAACATGTTCAGTATCTATAACTATTAAGAAAATATGTTTATAGTTGTCTCGGTTATTGATAAAACCCATACCCGGTAGCTAGTATACACTAAAGTCACCCTGTTGATGTATGTAAATAGTTTTAGCCGCATTATAGCATAACACACAATTACCCTGTTCATAAATGTAAAAGCTTTTGCCCTTTACTAAAAATTTCCCATTTACGTATGTGACTACATTAAAATTTTGTTATCCTAACAACTGTTAGATGTATAAGTTCATTAAGTACTATTTCATGTGTGTACCTATATATTATTTATGAGACTTATTTGATTGATATAATATTTATAACAAATAAACCATTCATGTTAGGGTTGTAAACAAACCAAATAAATAAAACATTGTTAATATTTTTTTATTAAGTAATTAAATATGTTCATGAACTGTTCATAAATATTTACTAATTTTTTTTTTCATGTTCATGGCTTCAATAAGGAAATGAACATGTTTGTGTTTGTTTGTTAACTTTATGTAACAAATACAAACCAACAAATACATTATTTAAGTACATAAACAAAAACAATAAAAATATAAGATATAGAATAAATTACACGAACAATCCCAAGGGTTCATATTGTAAGTTTAGTTGTAACTTTTAAAATATTACATATGCAAGCATGAACTTTGCATGGTATGCACACCGACAGTCTCTAACTCTAACAAATGTTAAGTTTCTCTGTTAAGGCAATGTAAAATTATTAATATAACCCTAAATTCAAAAATAATAATTTCTAAATAAATCTAACTTACCCCTCCCAAACCTTACCCACCTCACCTCGCCCCTTCCCTCCATCTTCTTCTAACATCTTTATCTTCAACTTTATAACCATCACCTTTCCATCATCATATGAGAAATCAAGCACCGCCATCATTCCATTATCACTACCACCAGCACTCCAACTAAGTCTCTCTCTCTCTCTCTCTCTCTCTCTCTCTCTCTCTTTCTTTCTCTCTCTCTCTCTCCTGCGTCACCATGTGCATAGTGGTGGGTTAATGGTAGAGAACTATGATGTGGAGAAGAAGATTAAAAAGAAGGGGTATTTTAGTCTTTAAAAACACTAAAATAAACTTAACTTTGGCTCCTTATGTTTTGGTTCAAATAATGTTTTTCATCCAAAGGTTTCAAAATCATGATTTTATTCCTTCTGGTTTTCAATTTGTTTAAATTAACGCCCAAAGGTTTCAAAACAACGTTTGGTCCAAAGGTTTCTCTGTTTCAATCAACGCCCAAGGTCCAAAGGTTTCAAAACAAGGGTATTTATGTCAATTTATATAGAAGGACTACTAGTGTAATTTATTCGACTTAGAGGTACTAGTTTTAATATATTACTTAATTAATTCTTTAAAATAATTAAAACCTAACCAACCAACCCCATTCCTCTGCTACCTGCGTACTTGACTTTAACTCTAAGTCTCTAACCCACCCCTTAAATCGAATCTGATAATCATCATCAATAGTAATCACCATCCAAACTTCAACACCCTAGATCAGATCTGGGTTCACCGGAGGTGTTGCACCTATGATGGCGATGAGGTGAGGTGGTTAGGGTTTGTCGAGGGATGAATGGTTCGAAACCCTGCACGACCACCCTTTATAGCAAACAGAAGACCCCACTGCACCACCACCATCGTCATCATCTCTACCACCATCTGTTAAAGCTCTAATCTGAGTAGAATCCTAAACGGTGGTGGCGACAGCCTGTGGTGCAAAAGTTGCAAACGGGTTGGGGTGGGGGGCTACGATTTTTACTAATTAGGGCCCGACGGGTGCGGTGGTGGTCTACGTGCTGATGGTCGGTGATGATTTCAAAGATGACGACAGCGATGACGATGGCAGTAGTGGTAGTGGCGGTGGATTTGACGTGGAGGGGCCAGGGGTAGGGTTTTAATTAATATAAGTATTTTAATTTATTATTTTCCAATTTACAAAATTGATCCTTCAAGAATAAATTACACATTTATTCTTTATTAGTGAATTGACTAAACTCTAAAGTGCTTGTTGGATCGGGTCTGGTTAAGACTAACAAGAATTATTCTTTAATTAGTAGATAACAAATGATATAATTAGAGGAAATATAATACATAAGAATTTTTTTTAAAGTATTAACTTGATTAATTTTTTAAGTACGAATGATATAATTAGCGTATACAAGTGGCTTAAAAAATTGCCTCTACTGTACAATTATGACGACTTTTATACTATGAAATCTTAAATAATAAAAATAAAATACTCTATGTTCAGAGTCTACAACAAAACATATAATTTACGTATAACAACTTCAATACTATGTTGTCTTCAAAAGGTGAAACACAACAGCCGTCGGCACAAACATTCTTGTTTTGAGTAGCAGTTTATTAGCAGATGATAGAGTTCTCTGTTGATCGGCAACAATCAATCAACTGATCTTCAGTAGACTGTTGATCGATAGTTGCTTAGCATATGTTGACTGACTATGGATTTAGCATATGTTGATCGGCGATGGATTTAACACTCGACTTGAGTTAACGGTAGGCGTTCAGTACTGGAATTTTTAGATTTCGACAGCTTCATCTTAACTCAACATCTTAACTCAACACTACCCTTCCACCCATGAAATGTATGCTAAAATTTAATTCTTTTAGAGCCGTAATTCTTGTAATTCCACCCATATATCGTTAATTGTTTATTGACCTTTATATCGTGGATTATTTTATTTTCCATTTCTTTATTCTAATTTAATCACATGCCCATTTCGGATCACACCCCCATATTTAACCCGATTCATTTCACAATCCGGATCCCTCACCTCCACCACCACCATCACCACCACCACCACCACCACTCATCGCTCCGCCGTCTACACCGTCGCCGCTCCGCCCAACATCTCACCGGAAAACACACTCTCCCTCACCTTCCTCCACACTTCCACCTCACAACCTAATTGAATGTTGCCGATAAACCCTAACTCCATCTTCACCAAACCCCGAACTATCCTCCACCTACCACCTCCGGCCACCGGCCCCCGCCCCCGCGCCGCCTCCGACAACCACCTCTGTTCTTTCAATTTGGCGGCCGTAGCCGACTCCTCCTCCGGCAACCTCTACAGCTACGAGTTCGTCGGAGCTCCGACGCCGGTGGAGAAGAAACGTAACCGGAAGGTGGGAAATGATAGTAATGGAAGTGCTACTAAAGTTAATGCGAAGGAGAGATGGTCACGTGACCGTGAGAGTTACTTGACTGATGATGATGATCCTCTGCCTCTCCCGATGACGTATCCCGATATGTCACCGGTTTCGCCGGATGTTATCGACCGGAGGTTACGGTGTGATCCTAATATTGAGGTCTGGTTTGTGTTTATTTTGGGAAATTTAGCTTCTGTTATTGGTTAATTATACAGTTTTATAAGTAATCCTTTATCCTTTTGATTTAAAGGATCAAAAATATGTGTTTTGGAATGAATGAAGCACCAGAAATGGAAGAATTTTAGGTTGCATTTCGACCTAGAAGGGCGAGGCAGTTTTCAGCTCTTGATTAAACCAAAAACATGGTTTTCACTAGCGAGCAAAGAAAATATTTTCTTGCAAATGAACAAGATATAGAGGAATTGTCGGGGCGTAAAATCATAATTATTGATGCGTCCACCTAAAAGGGGAATCTTTTGTTATAGTAGAAGTGGACGTCATGTGGATTATTCAAGAATTAAAATTGTATAAATGAAAATGTTATCTTGTTTGAGAACTTCACTTGGTGTTAACTTTCTGCAACTTTTTATAGGATTGTAAGACGGTAGTTTATGAATGGACTGGAATATGTCGAAGTTGTCAAGGATCGGGGTATGTTAGTTATTACAACAAAAGGGGAAAGGAAGTTGTCTGCAAATGCATACCGTGTCAAGGAATAGGTATAATTTTTTTTGCCGTTCTTTAATTTAATTATTCGGTATTGTTCTATGATGAAAAAGCATGTGAGCTTGGCATATTGAAATTCTTGATACATAGGTAGGTGAGCTTTCTGCTACCTCAGTAAAACAATAGTTTGGGTTAAGTGTGGATTAAAATCTTTAGAATGTTCAGGGTTTTTATTTTTAATCATTTTCTATGCATATCTTGCCCGGCCTTGAGCTTGGAGATCTTTTTTTGATGTCATTGTTCAGATGTTCAAATCGCATTTCATCTGTTATTATTATTATTATTTCATTTTTTATAGTTGCTGCTTAAGATTAGTCCATTTGGTTTCGCTTTTTATGGAAAAAAGGAACTATACCTTCCTGCCTATTCTAGTAGCAAAGGGAAAACACTTGTGATATTAAATCTTGATAGCATGTAATCTTAGTTTGATCCAAATATATGAATGTTGACTTTATCTTCTTTTGCTTTTGCAGGTTATGTTCAGAAGATCACAGCACGTACGGATATTGATTTAATGGAGGATTTGGATAACGGAAAACCACCTTGACTCGCCTATATCTACATAAATTATTGTTGTATTCTGGTTCTGTGACCTTATTTCTTCTTTATTCATCTATGACAGAATGTTGTAATTCTTGTGTAGCCCACTATTTTATAAGGCTTGAACAAGAAAAGACTAAGATGCATTAAGATGGTGAAGGGGAGTTGTATAAGATGTCAGGATAGAATCATGGCATGTGTTTGTTTTGAAATTATGCAAATAATGAAGAGGATTTTTTTAAAGAGTGTTTGATCTTGCTTTATGTTATTTTTTAAGAGTCTCACGGAGGGGTAGGGGTGACAATGGTCTCGGGTTGACAGACACTTAAAAGCGTGTAACCCGAACATGGCCTGTTTTCCCGGTTATCTACAAGAGCCAAATGGGTTGATGGGTAGGTCAAAAATGTGTTTTTTTTAATTTGTAGGAAACGAAACCAGAGTATTCTCTTCTTTATATATTTTGAGTTCCATCTTTTTTGAAGTGAAACTAGATTCCTTTGAATTTTTTTCAAAAAACATAAGGATTGGTTAGACTTGAGAAATGGAATTAAACTTAAACTAACATGAGTTCCACATGATACCAATATGAGGCACTTGTCTAACCCTAGCCTTCCACCTTCTTTGAGGCAATTTGTCTTTGCTGCTGCTGCTTCTCATTAGTCATCATCACCGGCCGGCTGCTCATTGCCACCATCTACAGTCTACACACATCTGCCAGCTCATAAAAGGTAAGTATGATTTATCACTTGATGCTTTTGATGATCCACTGTACGGTGCTGATTGTTAATGTTTCATCATATAAGTTGTTTTATGTTCAGGCTTCAGATTTCTGCAACTGATTGCATTTTTGTTAAAAGTGATATTTATGGAACAATATGTAGTGTATATTAATCATAGTCTGAAAAACTGGTCAAGTTAGTGTTGATGATGAGGAAGGCGAAAACCAGTTGCTTACCCAGGGTTCAACTTTTGACTGGGGGATGCAAGTTTATATGCATAAGGTTTAAGTTTATGGCTTCATACTTGAAGATCTAAGTGGCAAGGCACATGTTTGTCTTCATTTCTAGCATCCAAAGAAAGACAACTAACAGAAATAAGCTGAATTATCCTTGGTTTATCTTTCTGAAACAGGAGAATAGAGAGACCTTGGTGGCTAAAACGGCTGTAGGTGGTGTGAATCCACAATAAGATTTGACTTTAAGGATACGATCCACAGCCTCTTTACGGACAAGAAAACAGAGGGCTCTGGTATGTGTAAATTCATCTTCATGATGAACCTGGGTCATGGAAGCAGGCTAGGCTGACAAAAGTTGGGTTCTGACCTTCTGCATCCAACTAAAACTGATTTAATCAGCTTTTTGGTTCTCAACAAGATGAACCCAGGTTAGCTCGATTACACTATACATATAAAGTTGATACCCACCTTTACAGATGCTTTTTTAAATAAATACCATTTTTTGTTGTTTTCTCTTTTCATCTACAACTATAGTCATTGTGTGAGAAAGAGAGAGAGAGAGAGAGAGAGAGAGAGAGAGAGAGAGAGAGAGAGAAGAAGGGAGGGGGTTATTGATAATTAATAAGTTGTTCTTAGTTTCTTGACCTCTTTAGTAGGACTCTTTGTTTGCTTATGTGAATATTTCTTACACAAAATTTATTATTAAACAACAATAAGTAAAAAGTTTAAAGTTACTACCACATAATTCAGGTGGGTTTAACCTTACATCCATTCCTTGGCCTCCCACTAAGAGTTTTTCTTCACTAGTCTTATCTCTAAACCGGTAGAGATCACCATTCACAAATCATCTTAAATGGGTAGTGATCACCATGTACACATTGTCTTAAACAGGTTCTAATCATCCATTGGATGTTTCACTAAAGAGGAAGTAATCACCTTTACACTAAAAATAGTTCATTAAAAGAACTGGAATTTTTTTATGTTGTTTTTGATAATTTGATGTTGCGATTTGCACCACCTTTACGCTAAAAATATTTCATTAAAAGAACTAGAATTTTTTATGTTGTTTTTGATAATTTGATGTTGTGATTTGCACGAGTCGAAAAGAGTTGTTTAGGATGACCAAATTGTGCATTCTAATTATTAGTCACGTCCTTATTTCATCTCTGGTATAGTTATTTTTTTATTAAGTTTAGTTGGTATCTAGTTTCTTAACCTTTGATTCATTATATTAAATTCTGTTAGCTTTATTTACAAAATGTTAATTGCACCTGTAATTAGAACTCAATTCATTTTTGTGTCTTTCTTTACATATCTTAAGTGAAGTGCTTTTCTAGATCAACAGTGAAGACATTGTCAGCCCTTCAGTTAAAATTTGAAAAATGATATTTTGTATGACATAGCATTATCATGCAAACTTTTGAGTTATGTTTTGCATATTAATATTAGACACCCCCTCGTGTGACTTTAAGTGTTGTAAATATTGTAAGACCTATTTTGTTATTTTTGGAAAGGTTGATTGGAATGAGAAAGTCAACATATATCATTATATGATAAATTTAGAATAGTGATTTCGTGGTTTAGTTGTGGAAATTAGTTCCCGAGATGTGTTGTAGTCCAAAACAACTATGAATTATATTTAAAAAAAAGTCGGCTCAGAAATCTGAGCGCTATTAGTCAGTAGGAGAACATTGTTTAAGAGATTTAGGGAATTTGATTATAATTGGCTTAGACTTAAACCTAGTAGCTCTAAGATTGACAAAACATGAGTTTGTGTCATGCGATCTCAGATTGAAATTACTTGTATCTAGGGTGTTACACAATCTTTGATCAAGTGTGGATTATGTGTGTAGGAGGAATTTGATCAACATGTGGATATGTGGTTATACTTACAACTATATATGTGTATTGTGCATAAACAAATGGTCGATGTTGTTATCAAAACATGGTAAATGTGAAATTGACACAATAAAATGCTTATATTGAAGTGGGCACTTGATAAGCATTATGTGGCAGTAGATAATTCCCGAAACAAGGAGTGGCAAAGAATTACTGATTAAGAGAAAGAACTAGTCACCATGATGGTTTACCTCTCCATCTCACCTATTGAACCGGATTGAGAAGCGATAGATCAAGCCGGACAGTTGAAAGAAGTGGTATCTAAAGAAGTGGGCGAGCAACTAAATGCGTAAGCTCTCCAACATATTTCTAATTGATTTGACGATGCAGTTATATATTCAGAATGTTTGAAATCAATAACTGTGTCGACCGAAAGAATTATAATAACTAAATGTGTAAGCTCTTCTTAAACATAGTTTTAATTGATTTGATGGTACATTTATATACTGTCTTGAAGTAAACAGTAGTGACACGAGAGAAGTCGAATTTCATGTTTTTTCACAAGTGTCAGTTCATTGACCGATTTACTCGTAAACATTATACATTTTGAATGTATGAATCCCTCTTCAATGGCATATGCACCAACACAAGATTCTAAACAGCAAGAAAGGTTTCTTCATTCAGTTGCAAACTGAGGTTCCTCATCCCCTAAACCATTTGTTGCATACCCATTTATGACCATTGCCAACTATGCATATCTCTATCAGACATGCTTAAACACCCTCTCGCATCCACCATGTTTCCACACTTGCTTTACATATTGATAACTTTGTGATTCAATTGAATATTCCCCTATAACTTGATCTCAAGAAGTAATCATGCAATTTCTTAGCATCCTCAAGCTTCTTAGATTTCCCACATATCCAAAATAGAGTACTAAAGCATTTAGCATCTGCATGTTCACCCTGCCCCCACAAACTCAATGTCTTTTTTAAGCTTTCCCTCTACATATACTCAACAATTAACGTCACCAGGACCAGGGTATTGCAATTATTTAAGACGTAGGAAAACTGCCATTAGTATTACAATTATATTCATATCATATGCTATCATCTTCACTTCCTATGAATATCATCACCTGTTATGTACACATTAAAGCTAACATCTACTCGCACTCGTCATGACAGGGACGATCACTGCTGCAGGCAAGGGCACTCAAGTAGATTTATGCAACAGCTTTTGCAGCAAGTCACAACATCCTGGTTAAAGGTCAGCATCATGTCTGCTTGTTGTTCCATTGGGAGCCTGAACTGTTCCAATGAATTCATCTTCTTTCTTGCTGAAGAAGTTGGGTAGTTGATGGCTTTTAGAGAACCTTTTGTGAATTAACATCAGCAAGACCGAGTTGTGCCTATGTATTTATCCATTGAATCTTTCTTATGCTCTGGGTCAAAGCTGCAAACGTCTGCCTCTATATTAATACACAGTTTTTTCACAACGAAGGCCGAAGGATACTAGCATCCACTTAATTCTGACACCAAGAAGAGCAGAATGAACTTCTTGAGCAGCAGCATAAGCTGCCTGAACAATAGTAGACAGTCAAACCTACACCATCCCCTTAATACTTTCTCAGGGAAGTTTGGACTAAATGACTAATGCAGAGGCACATTATCCTAAACCATCTGTAATGGTTTCAAAAGCCTGTTACCAAAAAAATGAAAATGTTTCCGCTACAATAATGACTTGTAATGTGTTGGAAATGCATAAGTTCTGTTTTTTTCTTGATTCTTGATACATTCCTCAATTGGCAATCTTTAGGCTGGCTGGATCTTACATTAGGGTTCACTTAACAATGGCTTTTGTAGCCAGCTAAATGCTCCTCCACATATTTGATACATCAAGTTCACCATATACGTTTCTTGACTTCTGTCTGAACTTAGTGACATAGATTGGTTACTTGAGCTTTTGCTTTTGCAAAACTCTTGTGCGAGCTGGATATTATCCTACCTAGTTTGCAAATGTGCAATTGATTCTTCAACATCAGGAGCAAAAATCTGCTTGATTTGAGCAGTAAGACGAGCAGATCCGAAGGTGGACTCTTGGCAAGCATCCAGCACAATGCGGAACTCAGAACCTTCTAGTTCCCATTCATGTCCATTCTTACAGTTTATTCTCAAAACCGCTTCAAGATGTGTTCATTTGCAACTATTGCATACCTATTTTCTCGAAGATTTTGCTCACTTGTTATAATTCTTGAACCTGCATTCTTCACAGAGCAGTGAACCCCACATCATGAGCTTTGATTTCATGATCCATAACCCATAGTTACCTGACCCTCACCCAATGCACAGATAATTTCTTAAAGATAAAAAACTGCTCAAATCATTTTTATAAAGAATTAGAGGCATTAGAATTTATTCCAGCTTGTTTTGTTATTTTCATATTAGGTGGTGATAGCTAGATTAGTATACATTTTAATTTTAGTAATCAGTTGCTGTTTACCAGGTTATAAATATTTGGTTATTTAGACCATGATTAATGGGAATCCTGATCATAGTCCGCTTAACCACTATTAAAACCGGCTATTACGAGTTTATATATAATATATGACATTAGGAGGATCCTAAGAAAATTACATTATTTTGTGAAAACTAGAGAAAACCAAAGAAACCGGTCATATAATGTATAGATTTTTTATCACCATCCTCTATATGTGTGTATGTATATAGATAAGAGTATGACTCAAATGAAAACCGTAACATAGTTTTACATATATGTCACACATAGGTTTACATATACGTAACCATTTTTCATTTGGAATAGTGTTACGTATACGTACGAATTTTCATTCTCGTATTTATGTTCAACATATATGTAAAAAATACTTAAATGCCCTTTAAACAATTAAATAAACAAAAAAGTTGTGAATTATGTTATTGATTTTTATGATTTTCATTAGTTTTCGCATAACTATTGGTTTTTTCAGAAACATTCTTGTCACAATGATGCTTAAATTTGCATCCAACATTATTTTCTCAATTTGTCATGTTATCCCACCGGAGAAAATCATTGAATAAAAAACCAGAGTATAATTTAATAAAAATATAAAAATGCAATTAAATATTAGTTAATATAAAATCATATATTTGGTAATTAATATGAACATCTTTAACATTGATCGGATTTACTTGAAAGTTTCATCACAATAGTTTATCACGTAAAATTAATAAATTAAGATATATTAAATCAAATAAACTGAAAAAGCGACATAGGGTAAATTAATGAAGAACTTCGGATCACCGAGTTTACCAAAAAAGATTAGCAATAGAATAGCATTCGTTCTTATGAGACGCACTAGTGGTAAAGTGAGGTATTTTATGGTTAAAGATTGTGAGTTCAAGTTCTACAAAGTACAAGTGTGATGATTTTAAAAGTAAGATTGTTTAAAATAGATAGTTTTCGCAAGAAAAATAAAATGAGATTTACAAGAGGTTGATTCATTATTGGAATCCGTGACAAACCAATAAACCTGTCGTAAGGTTATAATATTGGATGCAGTTTCTTTTTAAAATTTTCACCTTACTTTGAAGGTATACCAAAGTAATGCAATTTTTTTCGTCTTTTTAAGTGTGAAAAAATAAAATATAACTGATGTGATAAGTTAAGTGAGGTGTTACTTAGTAACAAAATGAAAGGTTTCTTATTTTTTGAGCTCCATGTGTCTCTATAACCATTTGGTCAGGAAGAAATCAATAGCATGAAAGCAAATACTCATTTGACTATATTCTATCGGGGGCCACGTATTACTCCAACAGGAATCTCAAAACCTCGGGATCATTCGATGGCGATATGCAACTTAACTTGTTGTTGCAGGTATACTAAACCTGAGCAGACGTATCTAGTGATCTCGACCGCATGCACATTTGTGTGTTCTCTACTTTTCTTGTGAAAGGTAAACACATAATAAAATAAAAGGTTGTTTGTTGGATCAAGAAGGAGGCTGGTGTAACCAAAACCAAATCGCTTAGATAATTTTGGTGCTACATGCAAAGGCTTCCGAAGCTTAGCATAACTTCCGAAGGATGTAGAGTTCTTCCGAAGACCAAATGAAAGATCAACTTCCGAATACAGAACTCTACTTCCGAAGTCAAGAGCATGCTTCCGAAGATCAAGTCTTAGAAGAACAATCAGAAGACTACTTCCGAAGTATGAAGAAAAGAAGAAGTTCCCAAGTCTTAGAAGAAGCAGTCTCTTCCGAAGTATAAGTGGCTTCGGAAGTACTTGTTCTTCCGAAGCCATTTATACTTCGGAAGAAACTGCTATGAACCAGTGGACATAAGTATAGACCCTGACACTCTGCTGCAGACCTCTGATACTGCATGGCGTTTTCTCAAAGAGCCATACAGTTGACCATACTTTATATCACTGTTTACCTTTTATAATAGTACATGTTACCAACTTTAGTTAGTGACAAAAGGTAAGTCAAGGACATGTCCTGACTACCATATCTTAGATAAGACTTTATCTGAGATACCTTAAACTATAGTCTTGTAGTATAGGCTTTAGTTATAGGATCGCAGCTGGTATCAAAGTATATCTGGCTGTAGGTAGTATTATATATAGGTTCTCATTGTAACTCATTCCACACTGCTTGTAAGAGTCTTGTATTATTTGAGTTGAGAAGCAATATATAAAAGTACCTTGAAAATTACTCCTTGTGTTCCTTACTACTTATTATATTGTGATCAACTCTTATTGACTCTATCTTTATCCGAGTGTTGTTTCAAGTGAGTTTGAGTGAAAAACAAAGTGTTAGTGACAAAAACCGATCCTGCAATTGGTATCAGAGCTTTTTAGGCTCTTGATTGCGTGATCTAACCATCCAAATCAACCTGTTTTTCACTCCTCCCTACAACTCACTCACTCAAAATGGCCCTTAACAAATCCGAAGTAGAGATGGGAACTATGACAAAGGCTCCCATCATTACTTCTGAAAACTTCAGGTCTTGGAGCAGAAGAATGAAAGGCTTCATCAGATACTAAGACAACAAAATGTGGAACTCCATTGTCAACGACCCGTATAAGCCAAAGGTGGCATCACCTGGTGGAAACGGTGCCATGATAGAAAAAGCTGTTGAAGACTATTCTAACGAGGACCAAAAGAAGATGGACATCGACAGCAATGCTATGACCATTCTTATGACTGCAATACCAAACTCCATCATGGTGGGGTTTGAGCATTGTAAGACTGCCAAAGAATTGTTTCATGCACTTGCTCAGATGTATGCAAACTCCAACGACTCCAAGAAGGACTCACTGAAGCAGCAGTTCGAGAACTTCACTCATATTGCTGGAGAGACCCTCAGCCAACAATATTTCAGGTACATGGATCTTATTTCTTCTCTTCAATCTGTGATAATCACTCCTGAACTTAGAGATCGTACTAGAAAGTTCATGAGTGATTTTCCAAATGAGTGGACATTCTACTGTGTCTCTATCAAGAGAACAGAAAACTTGAACACTCTTACTATGACTGAACTCTATGGCATCCTTGATGGATATCGCCTAGAGATGGAGAGTAAGAAGGACCACCAAAAAAGCAGACCCATGAGTCTTCCAGCTAGTAACACTTTAATGGTTGCTGAAGGCTCAATACCCCCACAACCTCAGCACTACCTGACCTACCAGCAGCCATCCTGCTCTTCTGGACCATACATTACTTTTCCTGAGACTCCAAGGTCTCAACAGGCTCAACACAATTCTTTTCAAGAAAGTTGTGCCTTTGTCTCAGGAAGTGGACACTCCAATGATTTTCAATACTGTTTTGATGATCTTGAGTGTTTTAATCCAGATGATGTAAAGTATGTGGACATTGTCCAACAGATGTCTCTTTTAACTTATAGAGCGAAGAAGTTCTTTAAGAGAACTGGAAGGCAATTCCCTCAAAACCCAACTACCAGCAAGTTTGGGTTTGACAAGACCAAAGCAAAGTGTTACAACTGTAACCAACTCGGTCACTTTACAAAGGAATACAAGGCTCCAAAGAACAACCCGGGAACCTCACAGGCCTCCACACATCCCTCAACCTCAAAGCCCACTGAAAAGTCAACTGAAACAGCTGCAATGGCTC
>BJCM01068291.1:0-31891 GCA_018326385.1 Flaveria bidentis
AAAATATTTGTAATTAATAAATAACTAAATAAAATAATAAATTAACATATATATATACATATATATATATATATATATATATATATATAAACTAAAAAATAATTCGAGCGAAACTGAACGAGCGACCCTTCGTTCATGCCCGGTTCGTTTTGAAACCGAATCGAGCCGCTCGGTTCATTTACAATCAAGCGGAAATTCAAACAAACAAAATTCTGAGCATTTTTTGAATGAATTCGAGCGAGCTTCGAGCGTCGAGATATTTGAAGAGCTTAGAAAAGTAGAAAACTTACCACTTGATCTAGGGTAGAAATTTTGTCAAAATATAAAATCAAATTACAAAATACTAAATCAAAAGTTGAGTGACCTCCTTTCATTGATCACCGACCTATGATTTTGGTGATCTATGATTTTAAGTATTGCTATAATAACATGGAAATAAATTTAACACCGCAGTTATTCTTTATGTGTGGCGTCAGGCCAATAAGAAAAGAAAGAGTTGAAAAATTACGAAAATAAAGAGTTAAAACAAAGCCAATTGGATTTTAATAATCCAGTTTATTATTTATTGACCAATAATAATTCTACTATTAATTTGTCCAATAATAATCATAACTTTTATTTTTTTATCAACAACGGTATTTTTGATATAATTATTAAATATTTACGTTTAATTTGCACTCAATTATGTTCACAATAATGATTATGAACGAAATTTAAACACATATAAGCTAAATTGACTCTAAAATAAATACAAATTGAGTGTCAATGTATAATAACTATACTACTGGGATTATCATTGGTTATAAAAGTGAAAATTGAGATTTTTACCGAGCAAATTAATAGTATTGGTTATTATCAGTCAATGAATAATATTTTATTGAAATCATATTTATCTTGAAAATATATGTGCTTGAAAGGAAATAAAAATGCAGGGTTTGAGGCTATTTAATTACATTGACTCTGTAAAATCTGACTGAGTCAGAAGCTAACATAGTTAGAAGTTCTGATTGGGTATGCATCTGACTGAAACTTAGCTATTTGATTCACCAAATAAATTCAATATTTAAGTAACAAAACCCACCGAAGTCACACCACCGGTCGGAACCACCACATCACCGCCACAATTATTTTTAGGTGTTAATATACATAACCCATTTTATCTTATATTTACTTGTCATACTCCCCCTTACACTCTCTAAAAATACGATTCAAACCTTTTACTTTCTTTTCATCTTTTTTTTGTCTTCTATGAATTCTTATAATGATGATAAAATCAATTTTTATACTAATGTTAATTTATTTGCCTAATATCCTTTAATTCAAAAAATTTTAAATTCCAACTTTTAGTATTTTTGTAGAGAAATTACATTTTTATGAATATTAATGTTTTTAACTCAATTTTTTTAAATGTCTTTCAATTTGGATCGATATGGTCTAAGTAGAATAAATAGTTAAGTTTATCAAGTTGGTACACGGTAACTTATCTTAAAACTTGAATTTTATATATTAACTAATATTTTGATATTATATTTTCTTTTTGATGATTTACCTTTTAAATAATATAAGTTATTTACGGTTTCTTAATTTTCTTGCGGCACTTTTATCTCTTCGTATGTATAAGTATATTTTGGTGTCCTTGTAGTTTAACATAAGATAGAACAAGTAATATAAAAGCTAAAACACAAGGTTAGAGATACTATTCTAAAATTTAAACATTAACTTAACCTAGCATGAATGTAAAGAGAATGGATAATACAAAGTTTTAACAACCAGGGAAAATTTTCCAACTTTTAAAATCAATTTTAAAAGGGTGGGGTACGACAAGGGTGTGTGTGAAAGGTATGTCTTATATTTTTTATTAGAACTAATATATTAGTAAATAGACTTTTAACGAAAACTAATGGAGTGATTGTTTTTTTAAAAAAGGTATTCCTGATTTTTTTTGTTTGCGCAGCGCAGATCACACGTAAACGTTGAGGTTTGCATAATTAATTATGAAGTCTTCTAAAGTTTGCATAGAATTAAACACCCTCGCCCAATACCATCCATGATCGTCCGCCACCACCACCGTCCACCCTCCACCACCACCGTCTGCCACCACCACCACCCATCATCCACCACCACCACCACCACCATCACCACCACCACCCACCGTCCACCACCACCGTCCAGCACCGCCATATACCACCACCAGTTGATTTTAGCAGACTGCAGATGTTAAAAAAAATAACACTCTTCTTGTTACAGACCGCAAAAATTTAATCCATATTTTCTTTTACAAATATCTGCAAACGTAATCCTCATACTACATATATTTTATTATAGAAAAAACGAATATCATCTAATAAGTCACCAAATAGCCTCAAAATCTTTCTAACTTTAGCAATTAAAAATTCCAAATGAGTCAAAATCCGCATGCCGTTAACGATCCCATAGTCTTCTAAATTCTAATATTTTATCAACAACAACCGAGTTAGAATTTGTGTGGTTTTTGATTGATTGATTGATCGATTGATCGATTTAGGGTTTTGTAGGTTAACGAGTGGTTAGTTGTTGATTTTGTAGAGGATCGGAGGAACTGAAGAGGATATAGAGATGTCGAACTCGAAAGTGGTGTATGAGGGGTGGATGGTGCGGTATGGGAGGAGGAAGATTGGGAGATCCTTCATGCATAAGAGGTATTTCGTTTTGGAGTCGAGGTTACTTGCGTATTACAAGAGGAAGCCTGAGGATGATGTGGTAATTGTTGATTATGAACTTCATTTTTGCATTGATTAGTGATTGCCTCTGTAATTTGTGGTTGACATTAGTATTTAATTCTGAAACAGCAATACTGTGTTATAGTTTATAGTGCGAATGCAAGAACGAATACGAGTATTAATGTGTGCTTTGTTTTTATTAGGTTCCAATCAAAACTTTGGTTATTGATGGCAACTGTAGAGTGGAGGACCGAGGTTTGAAAAGTCAACATGGACGCGTGAGTATCTGTTAATCGAATTTGTTGCTTGCTTTACAATTCATACTTTGTTTGGAACTTGAAAGTGTATGATCAAAACCCTTAGTAATGCACTTATTACGTCTCTGATTTGCATGTGACTTATAATCAAACTAACGTTATGAAGTCATCTGCTAATACTTGTGGAATTGGTTTCGGCTGGTATTCATGAATAAATAGTCACCGTATGCCTTTTAAATCCCATGTCGTCAGTCGTCACAAGTATAGGCTTTTGCAAACTATGACTCGAAATTGACAGGTTCTGCAAAGCGAAAATATATTTCTTATGATCAATATTCTAGTATTCTACATACAGAATTTTCTGATTTTCTTGTAGTTCATTTCAGCATGTAGAGTTTTGATTGTTATTTAAGCCTTGTGGATCATAATTTAAACCTTATGGATCATATAATTCTTGATGAATTATTTTTTTTTTTCTTTCCAAAACATCTGGATTTTCAATCAAAATTCGCATACATATGCATTATCTTTTGACATCAAGGTTATGCATACATAAAGAAACAAACATATGTTTGCATTGCCGTTGCCCTCTCCTTAAGTTCACATGATATTGTTAGTACATTTTCACTTCTGAAGTTTGTCTATATTTCTAGCATAATTACAATCCATGTTTTTCACAATCCTTATTTGGAAAAGATTTCTTTCTGATGTTGACATATTGTGTTAATGTTACTTCATATATTCTTTTCGTAACAGATGGTGTATGTTTTGTCGATTTATAACAAGAAGGAGAAATACCATCCTATTACGGTACATGATCATTACTTTCTTTTTTAATTAAGTGAAAGTGGGGAACTTTGTGACTCAGGTTACTTTAGTATACATTGGAGAGATGAAATAACAAAAGTGTTCTCTCTATCTTCTTGCAATTGTTTTTTTCTTTATCAGTTCTGAATATTATATAACATATCACTTAACATGTTCTAGTTTATATCTTATCTTGGATGATGACATATGGTGTCTAGCATTCTGTTAGATTCAGAGTTGTGCTATTAAAGAATGCAACTCAAATTTAATATTTGTTCAGAATTATGTAAAAATTTCCTTTGCTATTTTAGATGGCTGCTTTCAACATCCAGGAGGCACTTATCTGGAAAGAAATAATTGAGTCTGTTATTGATCAGGTAAATTTTTCTTAGAAACTAATATTATTGGTTGACCAGATTTTTGCTTATCTTTTGTCTGATATTTGTAAGCTTTCACCTGTGTTCTTGTGAACGCAACAACTTATCAACAATAACAGCATCAGGAGTCGCTAGTTGCCAATGGGAATAAATACCATAATTTTGAATATAAGTCTGGGATGGATAGTGGAAGGAATGCTTCTTCATCAGATCAAGAAAGCCCGTAAGTGAAATTCATATGTAGCTTGCACTTCATTAGTTATATTAATTTTTTAAATTGTTTATGGCTATTTCTTGGTTTCTAGGAACAGTGCAGCTGAAGATGAAGAGGATTCACAGCGACGTTTGATGCGAAGAACAACCATTGGGAATGGTGATTGGTTTCTTCATCTATTAGCTCTATTAAGGTTATATTTTTCCTGTTTTTGCCACCATTGTTAGTCTATTTAACATTTATTGTAGGCCCTCCTGAATCTATATTGGATTGGACCCAAGAAAGTTCAACACTGGCAAGCCAAACTACCGACAATCAAGCATTTTCAAGGACACATTGGCGGCTTCTTCAATGCCAAAACGGTTCTATATCTATCTTTGAAGAAATGAGGTATTTAAGTATTGGTTATAATGAGAAATCTAAATCATTAATTATTTTTATTATGTAAAATTTGATGCAGGACTTCGCATCTTCGAAGATCTTCTTGAAGTCGATTTCCTTGTATGTGTTATTTTCTTATTTATTCCACCACTTATTGCATAATCTAGTATTTACTCAATTATAATTGACACTTAACTGTTTTTGTTCATCATTGTAGCCAAAGAGCTGTAGTAGGGCTATGAAGGCTGTCGGTATTGTTGAAGCTAGTTGTGAAGAAATATTTGAGCTTGTAATGAGCATGGATGGAACACGATTTGAGTATGCATTAATTTTGTCCTTGAATATTCATAAATCTATATGTTTGTTTCTATTTCTTTTTGTGTACTCTAGTTTTATGTCTTATTGTTGGTCATCATTCTTTAGCATGCTATATTGTGTTGATCACATGTGCAGGTGGGATTGTAGTTTTCAGGAAGGTAGGATGGTTGAGGAGGTGGATGGACATACAACAATTTTGCATCACAGGCTTCAATTGGACTGGTTCCCCACGTAATACATTCTTCTTCTTAGTGTGTGTGTGCGCGCGCACGTGCGCACATGCTTTTAGGGTATTTAGATTGCAAAATATGCACACACACATGTTCCAGATTGGATCATTGTAACGGATGATGAGATAAACAATAACCTTTGGAATATGATACGAAAGCTTTACAAGTATATTCTAGAAGGGGTAAAAAGGGTTTTTCTAAAAATGGCTTAAATGTTTGTTTTGGAAGAGAGAGAGAGAGAGAGAGAGAGAGAGTATAAGTAGTAGAGAATAATGTTGTTAGGGGTTGTTTGACAGCCTCTTAATCAGCCTCTTAATGGTTCAGATGTCTGAATGATTCAGTATTTAATGGTTCAGACTGTTTGTTTCACCAGCACATGTCTGAATGTTTAAAACATTTACCTCTGAATGGTTAAGCATTATACTGATGCTGAATGGTTAAGAGGTCTAATGCTGAATGGTTAAGACATATTATCTGAATTGATCAGATATTTGTCTTTAAATAATTAAATGATATACTAGCTCTTAATGGTTCAGACCTCTTAATGGTTCAACACTTAATGGTTTAGACCTCTTAATGGTTCAGCACTTAATCATTCAGAAGTTGCCAAACAGCCCCTTAGTTTGTTATGATTCAGATGCTCTTGTTGAGAGAGAGAGAGAGGGAGAGAGAGAGAAGGTGTAATCCTTGTTGTCCTTTTTTTATTCGTTGTTATCATCATCTTTTCTGCTTCCTATTCCTTTGTTCAATTTACATTCACATACATCACACACTCCATCATCAATTCTTCCTAATCCCTATTAGATATGAACAAAAAAACCGGTTCATCCAAAAAAACCGGAACCGGTTTCAAAGAAAACCGGTTTTGGCCCAAACCGGTCCCGAACCAACCCAACCGTCGGTTTCTAAACGGTGTGGTATCCACGCACTTAAAACCGGTTTATAAACCTATTTAAAAGTTAAAAACTGGTTAAACCAGTAAGAAAAACCGGTTTGGGCAAAAAACCGGTTTCAAACCGGTCCGAACCGATTTGATAGGTTTGAGTTTTCGGTGTGCCAAACCAGTTTGTAACCCGAACCGGTTTGAAGAAAAACTGGTTTGACCCCACTACAAAAAAACCGGTTCGGTTTTAAATCCAAACCGGTTTGGCCAAAAAAACCGGTTTGAACACCTCTAATCCCTATCTATTATATGTGTAGATTAGTCTTGGGATTTAGAATGTCTTTAAGCTTTTAAGTTCATTTATCAATAACTTTTTCTTTTCTTAATGGCCTGATATTGCTTCCTGGCACTTTATATAGACAAGAAGGAAATAAGTTCTTTTGTTTTTTTCTTGCTTTCTCTGATTTCTTTTTTCTAAATAATAAATATATCAGTAAGGTTATTTCCAGGGGCGGAGCATCATAAGGGCCGGTAGTGTAATTTATTATGTAAAAATCGAGTTCGCCCCCCCCTAAAAAAAATTAATTTCGCCCCGGCCCCCCTACGAAATAGTTCAAGCTCCGCCACTGGTTTATTTCATCCAATAACACTAAAAGTCAAAGGTCAAGTATCTTTGAAGTCCAAAATAACAAGTTATGTCTTGGTTATTGTTACAGATTTGTGTGGCCACGTGACCTGTGTTATGTGCGGTATTGGCGCCGAAATGATGATGGGAGTTATGGTGAGTGCGTGCATATACTAATAATCAATGTTTTCAGAACCGGATCGGACGTCGAACCGGACGTCTTACTGGTTTGGTGGTCGTACCGGTTGGACCGAATTTAACTATATTTTAATTATATTTATATATGTAATTAAATATAAGTAATTTATATATGATTTATATATATATTGTATAGTTATATATAAAACTTAACTATATTTGTATACTCGACGTACTAATTTATGGTTTAAAAACCCGGTTTTACCCATTAAAATTTTAAAAAATAAAAATAAAAAACGAAAACCGGTCCGAACCGGCCGGTTCGACCACTTCAAAACGATTCACACCAAACCGGACCAGACCAGCCCCCGATTCGCGGTCGAACCGGTCGAACCGGCCGGTCCGATCCGGTCTCAACAACATTGCTAATAATAGTTGCTTAACTTTTTCAGTTTGTTAAATTTTAATGTTGAGGTTTATTTGTTATCTGCAGTTGTACTCCTTTGCTCTAGGGAGCATGAGGACTGTGGTCCACAACCAGGATATGTGCGCGCTCATATTGAGAGTAAACTTTTTCCCGTTTAATATAGTAAGTAGATTTAAGGTGTTCAGATCCATGTCATACTAACAACCATACTGTTATAATTTAGGTGGAGGGTTTAATATTTCCCCATTAAAACCCCGAAATGGACGGCCCAGATCACAGGTCCAGCATCTTATGCAAATTGATCTAAAGGGATGGGGAGTGGGTTATGTTTCTTCATTTCAGCAACATTGTCTGCTACAGATGTTAATCAGTGTTGCTGGTGAGTTACAATATACTATATACATAATTAAATTGCATTTTTAAAATGAATTCATGCTTTATTGAGTTTTATTATTGATAATAGGACTACGGGAATATTTTGCACAATCTGATGAAAGGACTGCCCCCTCAAGAATTCCTGTTATGTTTAACATGGCATCGCGTTCTGTTCCTTCAAAGAAGTCGCAAAAGATAGACTTGACTTCTGTTCATAATAGAAGTCAGTCTCTTGATAATGTGGAAAAATTGATGGATGAATATTCAGATGAAGATGAAGGTTTCCAGATCCCTGATGAAGAGGTTGGTGATGGTTATATATTTTTTATTTTTTTGTCTTTTTTAACTTCATTATATTTACTTATTTTGCTTTTTTCAGGCATATATCATTGAGCAGGAGACCAGACGGATTGGTAGGTGATTAGTATGTTTTTAAAAGTTAGTATATTTTATGACTTTTACTTACTATGAAATTTACGTATTGAAGCCTTTGAAGAAGAACCTGTTCTTGAAATTGATTTGTCTTGCTTTTCGGGTAATCTTCGGCGAGATGATAATGAAAAAAGTCGTGACTGTTGGAAAATATCTGATGGAAGCAACTTTAAACTTCGTAGTAAAAATTTCTGCTATGATAAATCGAAGGTCTGTTACCATTTCATTCTCTCATATTAATTTTATTTTAGGATTTAAAATATTCAAGTCAATATCTCATTTTCCTTTATATTTTTCTTGTTTAATGTGACTAAAGATGCCCGGAGGTAAACCTCTTATGGATCTTGTTGCCGTTGACTGGTTTAAAGACACCAAGCGAATGGACCATGTTGCTAGACGCATGGGTTCTGCTGCACAAGTAAGTTTTAGACTAAGTTAACTTCCATACGGAAAATCTAAAATTACCAAGTATGAACTATTAGTGGGGCTTGAATTTTGGCTATCAGCGTTACATTAAGACAAATGTAAGGGTGTGTCAAATGATGTTCAACTTTTGTGCATCTTTCCCAAGTACATGCCAAATATTTAAGGCTGTATTGGATAAATAAACATATCAATATATTATAGTATTCAAAATTTTGCTGGTTCTTAAAAGTTTAAATATTGGATGTTTCTGCTTTCGATTTATGACTTTGCTATTGTCATATTTAAGACCTTTCAGCCTTATAGGGTGAATCTGGTGATGTATGCAGCCTTCCCCCTACACTTAGGGTGCGTTTGGTTGGAAGGAATGCAATGGAATGGAATTAAATTGGGAAACTAGTATAATATTTAAGTAAAATTGTGTTTGAGTTGATAATGAAAAGTAAACCCAAAGGAATGTTTCACCTCAAATTTCCTTAGTTGTGGGATTTCAAATTCCCTCTCTAGGTGGAAGGAATTTGAAATCCTACAACCAAGAGAATTTGATGTGAAACATTCTCTTGGATTTATTTTTCATTAGACACTCAAATATAATTTTACTTGAAAATTATATTAGTTTCTTAATTCCTTTTCATTCCATTCCTTCCAACCAAACGCCCCCTTAGTGTAGGAGGTTGTTCCCATGGCTTGAACCCATGACCTCAAAGTCACAAAACAACATCCTTACCAGTTGCTCCAAGGTCCGCTCTCACCTTTCAGCCTTATAGTTTATCCTAATTGAATTTTTGAAATAGAGAGTGCCATTCCAAACACCTAAATTGTTATTCCAATGCATTGCTCCTATGCTTTATACTTGTATAATTTGTATAGTTTTGAATACAATCGTAGTTGGCTACAATATCAACGAAAAAATGTTTATTTCTTGATTTAGCAAAATAAAGACTTGTTCAAACTAAAGACTTGTCTGATAGGGGTCACTTTAATCGTTTTATAATCAGAAACAATGATGTTTTCTGATTGTAAAGGTTTTAAAAAACCAACAACCTTTGTACTTATTCTAGGTTTAAATAGTTTTAATTTTTTTCTAAACTTTAACTCATAGAAATTGTAATGTTGGTTTTGACAGTAATTATTTTGTATAGTTATTTATTCTTACATCTTTGTCATTTCTATATAGGTTGCTTCTCAAAAAGGACATTTTTGCTTGGTGTTCAATCTTCAAGTAAGCTGTAATAAAATGCCAATATTTGATTAAACAAAATAATGTTTTTGGTAAAATAATAACATTCTATGTATGAAGGTGCCTGGTTCAACGAACTACAGCATGGTTTTCTATTTTGTGACAAAGGAATTAGCTGCTGGCTCTCTATTGCAAAGGTTTGTTGATGGTGATGATGAGTTCCGCAATAGTAGGATGAAACTCATTCCATCAGTCCCAAAGGTATTATCTCATTTGGTTTGATCAATTTTGTAAATCATTCTTTTAAAGATCTAGATTATTACTGCACCAATATTATTTTTGTAATCATAAGTAACACATTAATTAATAAAATTCTGACATAAAAATGTTTCTAGACCAACCCATTTTCACCCGCCCTAAAAATGACCTATTTCAACCTAAAGTTTTAGAGACCGATTCACGATGGTCAATCTCTCAAATGATGGGATGACCCTTAGAGCGGGTAAGACTCCAATGAACAAAGATGATAGAATAGAGACTTTGATCTAAATTTTCTTCTTTCTTCAAATGAAATTACGATGCTTAAATACTAAATGTTCCTACTTCCTACTGCATTTGAAAATAAACTGTGGGTGGTTATGGTTGGTGACTCGTAATCTCCTATCATGAAGCCACTTTGCCCTTTGCCCAACCCACGTTTCTTGCGACCTCTGATGCAATCATTTTTCTGACATGTCACTAATAAATATGGTAGGGGTCCTGGATAGTGAGGCAGAGTGTTGGAAGCACCCCTTGTCTTTTGGGAAAAGCGGTTGACTGTAATTACATTCGTGGTGCCAATTACTTAGAAGTAATCTTCTCCTCCTTTTTCTTTTTCTGTTAATGCTTATACACACATTTGAGAAATCTACCATACAATTGGCTGAAAATTTGTCTTATTTTTTAGTTTGTTATTCTCACTCTGTAGGTTGATGTTGACATTGGCTCCTCTACTGTGGCTAATGGTGTCTTGGGTCTTGTAGTTGGTGTTATCACTAGCCTTGTGGTTGACATGGCTTTCCTTGTACAGGTATGTTACATTTTAATCAAAGATTTTTAATTAAAAAGAAAACAGGTCAATTGGTCAGATGGGTTGAAACTTGAAAGTCATAAAATGCATAAAAACATCCTAAATAGTTATTAAAGAGGTTAACTTATTTGTGCAATAGTATTTGACAAAAAAATTTCATTTTAAAATACACAAAGGATAAAATTATGCATAGTCTGATATATATGCTCTCTATATATGTACTTGACATGCTTTCTTTTTTCATCGACAGGCAAACACAGCCGATGAGTTGCCAGAGCGGCTTATAGGCGCTGTTAGGGTTTCCCATCTAGAGCTAAAGTCTGCAATTGTTCCCAAATTGGAACCAGACCCAGAACTATAGATTCATTTACTTGAACACGGTTTGATCCCATTCTAATATCAATTTTGATTGACGTAACCTTCCAATATTATAGGAAGGGATGATATATTCTTCAGATCTATCCAACTATTAGGTACATAATGATTGTCTTAAAATCTAGTAGCAGGGTTACTAGCAGGCCAGCAGGAATGTTCGTTTATTTTCACATGTTGTTTTCATAACCTGATTGCGACTCCATTGGCAGCAAACTGAGCGGAAATGTAAAGGAGTTTCCCATCAGAAAATGTGACTTTCTGCTGAATTTACCGGATTCATTTCAACACTTTCATGACATACTTGTAAGCAGTGACAATTTTCGGATTGTTGAACCAAAATATAGGGTGTGATCTATTTCTTTTCAGATGGTATACGTAGCACAAAATTTGTATTTATTGATACCACATTCGGTACATAGCTGTGAGACTATTGAAAGCTGGTAGATAAACACATTAGGATCACAGAGAATGTTGATCATTTTAGTTCATTTACCAAGCATACTTGTGATGTTTGCCTATGGATTTCGCGGTGTGTGTATGTGTACATTAATTTTACTTCAATTACTAACCTAAAGTCAGGTGTAAAACGACGTTGCTTAGGTAAAGAATGTTTGCAACGTCGTGTTTAGAGGTTTTGCTGGTGTATTTCATCGTCATTATGTGTTCAAAAACTAAATTAATTAATTATTTTTGAAGCTGAAGGTGTAAAATGAAAGTGACTTCTTTATCTCATGAGATTATGGAAAAATTTGTCATTACTCAACCCTTCTCCTAACTCTACTAATATTTTTGTTATGAGTGAGATTTATGACATCTTTATTTGCAAAATTGTGCTAAAAACAAGTATCCATATGCTTGTCGATAAATGCAACTGTATTAGGAGTTGCAACGGGATAAAAAATGTTTGAGAAAGACTATCAAAAAACATGCTACCCGAATAAGCTTTCAAGATAAGTTGTCTTCATGAATTGAACTTGGGTCTGAAAAAAACAAAAAGAAAGGAGTGACTGTGTTGACATGAGTATCGAACTCTCTATCTCTTATAAAATAGCAAACATGCAAAAGTGTTTAACTACTAAGACAAACGAATAATACGAATTTAATTTATAAGCAAACTATATATAATAAAGCAAAAGTCGGTGACTTCAAAATAAAATCGTTATGTGCCAAATGTTATTTTTCAACCACCTCTACCTATGTTCTACTTAGTCATTGTACATGTGTCGTTACCAGAATAAAACTTAACCATTTAATAATGTATTAAATGCTAATTACATTTATATACTTTCCAAATTATGAAATAAATTTTATAATAATTTAAAACATGTTTCTTTTTATTATAAAAAATATCTTATCAAAAACACAAATTTATGAAGTATGAAGTTTTTAATGCAAAATACTTTTGAAAAATGATATTGTTTAAAAAAAGTTATTCTAAAAAAAGTTAGGAGTGTTTAAAAAAACAACTTTTTAAGCAAAAAACTTTTAAAAGACGAAAGTTTGAAAAAAATAGTGTTATTATTTTATTACCTAAATTAACTATTTACATAATTTCAATAATACTTCATCTTAAATTTTTTATTTTTTAGTTTTTAAATATTACAAAATAAATACAAATTTAAAATTTTTATCCGATCTGTGTATCATATGAGGTTATAAACTAGTATAGTTAATATTTCATGGAGGTGAAGTAATTATTAAAAAAAAATATTAAACACGCATTTATTTTCGTTTAGATTGTAACAACTATAACTTATCCACAATTACAAGGTCGAAAGTGTTAAATTTACAAGTTAAGGGGCTCATTATGAAGAAAGTAAACTTCAGGAGATATAAAAGAGGCCTTAAGAACTTATTCTACCCCTTTTGTTTTCCTCACGGCGTATAGATTATAGAATCATCAACAGCGATCATTACACGCAAAGTTTGACGCTAAATCATTTACTACACTCACTGAATCATTAGCAATTGATTGTAATCATTATACACAAGGATCGATAGTGTTGGATCAACATTCGGAGCATAATCAAGGTAACGAATCTTACGTTTCAATGTTATTAGGGTTTTGATTTGATTCCCTTATGCAGGATTTGGTATAGAAAGGATCGATTTGGATGTTTTAGTTATGTTAAATCGTTAGGTGATTGATTGATGATGGCGATTATAGATGGGAATCCTTTAATTTTAGATGTGGAAAGTAGCAAAAAGGGTTTGGTATTATGGTTTTTGTGAATTGCAGTATATGATGAAATATAAGTTGCAAACCAAAAACACCCCAAAGAAGAATAGAAGTAAGCCATGACTAGCTTTAAACTTGTGATTACTAGAAAACGAAGTATTTTACGTCCGAAATTTACTGACTTGCTGTATTTGTGAATTGTGCTTTGTATCCCATTCTCTTTGCTGCATAGCATGATTTGAAGGTCAATCTCCATGTAAATTGTATATTTGAAGACCTATGTAAATATCGGTCATACGTAGATCTTGGTGACGCTGCAACGAAAAGGCTTGTAGTCTAGCGGTGTCATGGTGTATAGTAAATGTGTTCCTTCTCAAGTGGTGAAGTGTTCTAGTCCCATGGTGGACAGTGGGCACTGGTAAAGTAGTTTAGACTTTAGAGTTTAAAGAGTGTGTGAGTTCGCCATTGATAAAAAAATATAGATCTTAGTAAATTCTATCCATCAGGAAACAAAAACAGAGAAAAAAATCAAGTTGATGAATTTATCATTCTAGAACGCTTGAGCTATGTATGAATAGACAATATATTTGTAATTTCCCTTCATTCTCCTGGTGATTGCTTGACCTTGATCTCATTTAAAAGGCTGGCTATATGGTCTTGTCTTCTTTCTTTTTCTTTCATTTTTATGCATTCATTTATTGATTATGTGGTTTCATCGTCGTAAGGTATAATCACCCAGTAGGTTTCAAGTATTCGTATATTGATCTCATGGTCATGTATATTTATTTATTTTCATAAGTTTGCCTTACTTGGATTAATCATTGCAGGCAGAAGATTGAAGAATGCCTAAGGTGAAGACAAACCGTGTTAAATACCCCGAGGGATGGGAACTCATAGAACCTACACTTCGTGAATTACAAGGAAAGATGAGAGAAGGTTTGTTTGTTTCTTTTTTTTCCAACTTTTGTAGTTCAATTCTTATTTGTACTAATGATGCGTGTTATATAACTTGTTAGCTGAGAATGATCCGCACGAT
The DNA here is from genome assembly GCA_018326385.1 of Flaveria bidentis. Lineage (NCBI taxonomy): Eukaryota > Viridiplantae > Streptophyta > Magnoliopsida > Asterales > Asteraceae > Flaveria > Flaveria bidentis. Next base: position 14,426 of record BJCM01068291.1, read on the forward strand.
GGAAAGAGAAAGTGTGAGGCCTTGTGGCCTATCTTCAAAATTGCACACCAGAAGAGTCGTTATATATTTGATCTTTACCATCGTAGGAAAGAAATTTCAAAGGAGTTGTACGAGTTTTGCTTGGATCAAGGGTATGCAGACCGTAATATCATTGCCAAATGGAAGAAGGTGAGCTATCTTGCTCAAAATCATTACTTAGTTAGCTTTCACTATTTGCACTCTAAATCTTGATTTGGTTCAACTAATATCGAGCATACTTCATTTCGAATAGCTCATCCCTCTCATTGGTACATGATAAGAATGGAATTGGTCAAATAATTATTATCTTCGATTAAAATCTCCAAATATTAGTGACATTTTAGAAAGTAATACATCATAATGAACAAAGATTCTTTTTCAACCAATTAGAAAAGTTCTTCGTTAGGAGTTTCTGCTTCAATCCATCCAACTTGCCTTGTTGGCAAGCTGAATATAAGATGATAACTTACCTCTGTATCTATCTTTATTAACAACTTATTTACAAATTTATAGATCTTTCTAATGGGTCATGTAAATATCCGTTTTCCAGCGGCATTCAACACGTTCTTATGTTTTGCTTTTGAATTGCAGCCTGGGTATGAACGACTTTGCTGTTTAAGATGCATTCAGCCACGTGATCACAACTTCCAGACGACATGTGTTTGTAGAGTCCCCAAGCATCTGCGAGAGGAGAAGGTGATAGAGTGTGTGCATTGCGGTTGCAAGGGTTGTGCAAGTGGAGATTGACCATTTATCTTGCACCAAACATCTATATGAGCAGTAACTCGTGTTCTATTAGTTGTCATGCATCACTTTTAAACCTAACCTGCTTGAGCATTGCTAACCAGGTTTAATCGTCAACTGTTGGGTATCAATGGTTCTTACGTATGCTCATGTACTTGTAAATTAGCCCGAGATCTACGTTTTGAACTTGATGAATTTACACCTTCCCTCTGTAGTTGGCAAACAATCATACTGTTGGTATAAGCAAGCTGTTGAGAGGAGCCGGTTTTGATCCATTTATGTATGAATATCTTGTGTTTTGTGTCATAAAAGAGTAGTTTAAAATGTTCACCTATGAATTTGCATCGCCAAAGTTTACTTTTGACATGTAAAGTCGTCTAAAGCACACATGGATTTTAAGACAAGGAGAAAGATAGCATATTTAGATTTTGAATTTGTGCTTTGGTTAGGCTGACAAATCGTATTGTATCGTGTTTAACAGGTTACAGACGACGCGATCAGCACAAGTATCAAACATGAAAACGACCCCTTTAACATTTAGATTTAGTGGTTTGGGTGTGACGGTTATATATTTAGGTATCAAGAAGAAGAAATGAAAAATCCAAGATTCGTAATTTTAATTATTTTAAAAAAGTAGAAAAAATGCATAGTGTATTTTTTTGCTAAACATGTTTTATCGTGTCTAAATAGATATTTATTTTGTTAGCCTTTTATTTCATCTATTGTTGTGTATGAAGCTAGTGAACTACACTTTAGGCCACATTAAGCATGTATGTACAAATGTGCAATATGCGTAACTTGAATTTACACATTTGAAACTTATTATTATTATTATTATACACTACATATACGCATGTAATACTTATTTTTTCATGTGTTACTAAAATTGTGGTTTAATTCACTTTCCACAACCACAACCAATACTTAAGCTTCTGTGTGTGTACTATCAAACACTCATTTCTAAAAACCAGAATCCCATTTTCAATCATAATTTGTATATTTATTTATATGTGTTATTTAGTTTGTTACATTAGACCATAATCATAAAAATTCATATTATACAATTCAAGTAAAACTCTTTTATTTTCATACCATAGGTCCATTAACTATTCTATCTTATTAAGAAAAACAAAAAAAAAAATAAACTAAAATTCAATTATAGAAATTATTTGCAAAAATTTATAAAATGTCCTTATATTTCAATAATTTTTACAGTAAAATGTTTACTTAAAACGGTCATGTTTTGATAAATAAAAAACCAGTGTTACCATAATTGCAACCGTTCTACAACACTTCACGTCACAAGAGACAACCAACTAGCGACTATAAATCAAAGCCAATTTATGAGCTTCAAACTACTATCAGGACGTTTAGACTTTGACCATACATTCTTAATGAATAATAATAATCACCATGCGCTGATGAAAATTATTAAACACGTATTTAATTTCGTTTAGATCGTAACAACTATAAGCAATCCGCAATTACAAGGTCGATATAAAAGAGGCCTTAAAAAAGTCTCCCCCACACCAACACCCCAATCGGCCATCATCTTCAACCTCCTTTCGGCGGCGACTCAACTGAAATTCCGTTCAAGGTATGATGTGATTTTGGAGAAATTGAAAAGTTCTGTGTTCTTCGATAGCGGTAACTTTAGGTATGATGTGATTTTGGAGAAATTGAAGGAAGTTTGTAGATTGATCCTGTTTTTGAGCGTTTTTATGATGAAGTTGTATCTTTGATTTCACTGTGTTTGATGTGAAGCTGTGATTGTACAGATCGGGTTCAGAACGTTCTAGAAGAAATGGCGGTGTAAGTCTGTTAACTCTTGTCAGAATTGTTAGTTATAGCAATGTGCTATGCATATCGATTTAGTCAGCTTGGGATGCATTTTCACTTTTGGGGGCGTTTTTTGAATCACAGATTGATATGTTTTCCAAGTTGAATAGCAACTTTAAATCATTTGTTATTAAGCGACTTCGTATTGCTTGATTAATGAAAATTTAAGCATCTGTGTATAACTTTTGGATCAAGAAATTGACTTTTTCGAAGAAAAATGTGTCTGGTTTTTGTTTGGAGTAGTTGTGGGGCATATGTGACTTGTGAATACAGAAGTATCTAGATTCTAGAATTTATGGTTAATGGTGCTTTTAGTTGTGGTTTTGGTGGTATAACCTTAAGTTTGTTTGCTATTATTCTTTTGTTAGGATTGCATCTGCTCCTGGGAAGGTTCTGATTACAGGAGGTTATCTGATCTTGGAGAGGCCTAACGCTGGGCTTGTACTAAGTACAAATGCTCGATTCTATGCAATTGTGAAGCCACTTTATGATGAACTTAGACCAGATAGTTGGGCTTGGGTGTGTATTTATTATGTTTTGACGCAGCAAACATTATGGTGTAATAATTTTACATATATCCGCTTTGTGTCACTTTTCAGTCATGGACGGATCTAAAGTTAACTTCTCCTCAAATGGGCCGCGAAACTATGTACAAAATGTCATTAAAGCACTTTACTCTTCAGTGCACTTCAAGGCAAGTATTGTTCATTAAACATCAGGAAAAACAAGCATAAATGGGTTTTGAGGTGGCAATTTTGACCCTGTGACTATGAATGGGTTAATCTGGGCTATGCATATCGCTAACAGGTCAAAGTGGGCTTATAGAAAAAAGTTAACAGTTTTGGACAAAAAAGTGTTCCTAGTCAACGCGACGTGTATCAATAATTTCCCATTTTGACCCTTACCACTTACCTGATCTACTTGTTTTGCCACCTCTACTCTTATGCATCATTACCAACATATGGCTTGTATGTCTCAGTGAAACAAGAAACCCTTTTGTGGAATATGCTGTGCAATATGCTGTTGCAGCAGCATACGCTACATTTGATAACAAGAAGAAGGATTTACTGCAGAAACTTCTTTTGCAAGGTATGTTTTGAAAATTAGCTGTTATTATTTCGCATCGAGGAAAACTTTCTTTGCTTTTTAATGTCTAATATGCAATTATTTGAGCAGGTTTTGATATTACGATCTTAGGCGACAATGACTTCTACTCCTACCGGAATGAGGTGCTCTTCCTTTTCTCTTCATACTGGAAATAATTAAATAGGAGTTTAATGTTGGTGCTGCGTACGTAATACAATTTGAATGAGTTTATTTCTGTTACAGTGGAGTTGTTTGGAGTTGTGTTGTGAAACTGATTTTTGTCACCTGAAGTTGTAGTAAACACTTCTTAGTGTTTGGATAAACAGATTCTGCTTTATTCCAAGATTAAATAATTAGTTTTGGAAATTACTTTCCTTTTTGGCAACAAAACTATTATCTAATGGTAAAATAACCTATATACCACCATCTATTAATCTAGGTAGAGGCTTTTTGAGACTTTTACTTCCATCTAAGAGATCTTGTCTCCTTTTTACACAATAATGTCTCTGCCTATCATTTTCTTAAGTAATCAGATTTACCAAACACTCTAATCATCTGTTTATCTGATTATTACAACTTCAAGCAGCAAAAGAACATCCATCGATTGTCATTTTATAATATGTTATGTGACTGATAAATAATTATCTATTGCTGTTAAAATCTTGTTCTGTTTCTTTTTGTGATACAGATCGAAGCCCGTGGGCTCCCACTAACCCCTGAATCATTAGCCTCCCTCCCGCCCTTTACTTCCATTACATTCAACGCTCAAGAGGCAAACAGTCAAAATTCCAAGCCTGAAGTTGCAAAAACTGGTTTGGGTTCTTCTGCAGCTATGACAACAGCAGTGCTTGCTGCTTTGCTTAATTACCTCGGGGTCGTTGATCTGTCATCTTATAGTGGGACCCAACATCAAGACAATCTAGATGTGGTGCATATTATAGCCCAAACGGCTCATTGTATGGCTCAGGGGAAAGTTGGCAGTGGCTTTGATGTCAGTTCGGCTGTTTATGGAAGTCACCGTTATGTTCGGTTTTCTCCCCAAGTTATTTCATCTGCACAGGTACTTGGATGTGTTTTGACTTTTGAAAGTGATTATTTAATGTTGAATAATCAGAACCAAATAATCAGGTGTAATCAAACAGGAGGCGTCATATAGTTTTTGGATATGCTTTTGCTGTCTGAAGTTGTAATAATTGGAAAAATCAGATGTTTTGAATTTGGAAAATTTTGTTTATTTGATGTAATAAATAGAGGTAAAATGAGAAAAAGTAGGAAACAAGATACATGTGAAATTGAAGTAAACTCATTCAACGTGGGTTCGAAAGGGTAATTTTGTTTTACCAAGATGTAATCACTTTTGTCATGAATGGTTTATTGGCCATTAGATCCCTAAATTAGACATCGCATGTTAACTGAATTCACAAAAAAGTAGCTCTTTTTTTGGTTGAATGCTGTACATTATTCTTTTATTTGATCTTTGTGAGTTGCAGAATGCAATAAGAGCCATGCCTCTAGAAGAAGTGGTTGGTGATGTACTAAAAGGAAAGTGGGATCATGAGAGGACTAAATTTTCATTGCCTCCGTTAATGAATCTGGTATATGACAGACTTTTTGCATGCTTACATTCATTTCTTACATTTTAACAACATTGAAGTTATGGACTTTAGCAATTTATATCTATAGAATTATAATAAGCCATTTTTCAAATTAAGTAAAATTAGTGACCCTGCTGCATTTATAGTTATTACTGCATTTATAGTTATTAGGTGAACCGGGTACCGGAGGATCATCCACTCCATCTATGGTTGGTGCTGTTAAAAATTGGCAAAAATCTGACCCCCAGAAGTCACTAGAAACATGGAAAGGGTTATCAGAGGCAAACACAAAACTTGAAGCACAATTTAAATTATTGAGCAATTTGGCCGAAGAACATTGGGAAATATATAAAAGTGTCATCTACAGCTGCAGCATGCATCAATCAGAGAAGGTAGTCCATAAACTAATATAAAAGGCTATTATTTGTTATTTGTATTTTTATGAAATTAAAAGCCTGCGTTGCATGACAGTGGACAGAGCAAGCTAGTGAAACAATCAGCCAAGAAGTAGTGAAAGCATTATTTGGAGCTAGGGATGCCATGCTTAACATTAGGTCTCACATGAAACTCATGGGGATGGCTGCAGGAATCCCTGTAATTTCTCATCTTCTCTTTTCAATTAAACATCTTCCTTCCATAGAGAATGTACTCTTTTCTTTAATTATATCACTTGCGTTCATGATTAATTTTGTTTTACTTTGCAGATAGAACCTGATTCTCAAACTGAGCTTCTAGATGCTACCATGAACATGTGTGGAGTTCTGTTGGCAGGTGTTCCTGGAGCAGGAGGCTTTGATGCTGTATTTGCAGTTACTTTAGGAGATTCAGGGAATAATCTAGCTAAAACATGGAGTTCACATAATGTTTTGGCCTTGCTCGTAAGAGAAGATCCACGTGGTGTTTCTATTGAAAATTCTAATCCGAGAACCAATCAAGTCACTTCGGGTATTTCTGCAGTTAAAATCGTGTGAATTGCCATTTGTAAGTTAAGTTCATTCATTGTAGTTACCATATTCCTGTTACTGCAGGATAAATCAGCTTTATTGTTGTATTTTTCTTAAATACTATAAACACATAAATAAAATAGTTGAGTTTTGAACTTTTCATTGAAATATAGATCCTTTTTATAGCATAATTAGAGGGGCCTTAGGGTTGTTTCTTTGGATCCTGATTGTAAACGACAAAAAGAAACACCAAATATGAGCAGTCTGAGTTTGGCATTTAAAGTCCAAAGAATCAGATAAATTTAACTACCAATAATCTTTACAAGAGCAAGTTCCATCCTCAAAATGATGGAACCTATTTCTATCCCTAACAATAATTCTTCTTCTAAAGATTGATGAAATGTATTTGGTATAGTTGTGACAATCCTTACACATTCTCATGTTTCTAACTATCCTAATCGATGAACCCTCTGGAGTATTTATGAGACCGAACGCAATTGCCAATTTCTGACTGTGTCTGCTCAATCTCTCCCTCTTTTCATCTTCTTCTACATCAAGTAATACTTCTGATGTATCTGGAGAATACCCTTCAAATTTAAGCTGCCATTCCATCTGGTAAATCATATCAGATAACTCTTTACAGTGGGCCCACTTTATGTCATTCGACACAAACTTGTAAACCTTTCTTTTCACCTGAACTAAGCTAAAACCAGGCGTTGTCATCAACCCATTTTGACCCATTTCTCTTCGGGTCAAAGCTACTTTCTCCCATTTTTGAGCTTTTGCATACATATTTGACAGAATCAAATAAGGATCAGGAGTTTGTGAGTTCAAATTCAGTAGCTTTTTTGCAACTTCTTCTCCTAATTCTAAATCTTGGTGAACCCTACAAGCGTCAAGTAAACTGTACCACAATGCATCATTTGCTTCCATTGGCATGTTCTCAATGAGGTCAAATGCTTCTTTGACTTTTCCCGCTTTACCCATGAGATCCACCAAACACCCATAGTGCTGAATTGTAGGCTTGATTTTGTGTTCAACAGTCATCTTCTCGAAAAAGTCAAGACCTTTTTCAACCAGACCTGTTTGACTACAAGCAGTCAACACACCTACATAAACAACTTCATCTGGCTCGAATCCTTTCTCAAGCATTTCCGAAAACACCTTTAATGCTTCGGTGCCATAACCATGGAATGCCAGCCCTGAAATCATGACACTGTAAGACCATTGGTTTTTCTCCTTCATTCTTTCAAACACGGTCAACCCTTTGACCAAAGATCCACATTTTAGATACATATCCAGTAAAGAAGTCTCTACAATCACATTTAGTCCACTTAAATTCCTTATCAAAAACCCATGTGCAGACCTTCCCAAATCTAAGGCGCCCAAATTGGTGCATGAAGATAAAACACTCACCAACACACTCTCCTCTGCCCTCCAACAATGTTGACTAGTCAACTCTCGAAACAGGTGAAGGCACTCACTCCACATTTTCTCACTAGCATGAGCCGCAATAATTGCACTCCAACTAGCCAAACTTCTATCAAAATCATCCATTTGTTTAAAAACAGAACAAGATTGCGCTATTTCACCGCACTTTCCATACATATTAATCAAACTGTTCTGCACAAACACATCATCTGCGAATCCATGCTTGATAACATGACCATGAAACTGCATTCCTTCTTCAAGTCTATGTAGATAAGCACACCCTTTGAGAATTGATGGATATGTGAAGTTATTTGGCTGAATTCCCATTTCAATCTTTCGATTATACAACATAACAGCTTCATCCAGATTCATATCTTTGATATACCCTCTGATCATAGTGTTGAATTCAAACGAATCCGGACCGTCGATTTGCTGGAAGATCAAGCAGGCATAGTCCATGCTGCCCCAGCTGGACAAAGCACAGGTTGACAGAAGATTGCCTGTGCAGAAAGAACTGTAATCTAAACCAAATTTGAGGATCAGACAATGAGATTGCTTGAATTCTTGAATGTTTTTGCATTTTTTCAGGAGGGATATGCATTCATGCTCTCTTGAAGTGAAATCAATTGAAGATTTGTGATGGTGGTGATCTTCTTGTGGTTGTGGTAAGAGTAGATTGTGGTGGACTGATGTCCCAACCATTTTGTCAGTTCTGCATCTGCTAATGGATGCTTGTGTGTGTGTGTGTTTATGGGGTGTGGGAGAAAAGAAACTTGTTTGTTGATGATGTTCTGGTAAGTTATTTAGGAATTGATGGTTATTATTATTATTAATTTTTGTTGGGAGGAGGGAATCTCATCTGTGAGATTTAGAGGAAGTTTCAGCCAAAGAAAGTATGTAGGGGGATGGATAGGATAATGTTTTTAAAAATGGGCCCCACATGACAAAAAGCTTCATGCTTTTTGTTAGATGAGGTTATTTCTCAGTGCTTATTTCAACTTTATGATTATAACTTACTTTATGATTATAACTTTAATTAATTGTTTAAATTACAATTTTGATTTTGAGTAATATTTTAAAACTTATATATCATGAATATTGATTAAATTATTTTTAATTAAAAAGTAAAACTCAACTAAGTATTCTGGTAACTGATAAGTCTGAGAATTCGATAAAAGTAGTTATTAATATATGTACACATCAAGATTTTTGTTTTTTTTTAATTTATTGAATTATTATCTTAATTTTAATAATCTAATAACTAATGGTATTTAATAATTTGTAATCACTATAATAAAAGTTTATGACTAGTAATAACAATCTTCTTTTCTTTTTAGAGTTAACGAGAATCAAGCCCTTCGCGTTGCGGCGGCAGCGAAAAATCATGCCGAATAACACCAATGCCACACCACCATCAAAGACCATCGACATTGAAGTTGAGGTGGGTTAATACGAATAAATCACGCAAAGACATAAAACATAATAAAAAAATATAACCAAGTCGATTTAGGATCCCCGCACGTTACGACGAATCTGTCAAAGTGAAAAATTAAACGTAAAAACGTTGAATCATACACACATGTTGCCGTGTTAACTCACATAATTTAAAACGAAACGTAAAAAAAATATTGAATCAGATATGCATGTCGAGTAGTGTTACCTTGCAAAACTTAAAACAATACGTAAAACCAAATTTTTACGAAAGATGAAATGTATACATAACCAAACTTGAAGGTATAAAAGTTTTGAGATTAAATTGCTAAATATGCAAAGTTTTGGATTAGAAGTAATTACATTATAAAAAATGAAAAACTTTTGGTCAAATCAATTGTTTTTTGAAAACCCCCGAAGCATAAGGTACAATACCTTTATGCATAGATAGGTTGGAAATTAGTATAATATAAAAAACTATATAGTATAATCTATAGCAATTAAAGTTTATAATATTAAGATGGTAGTGATAATGCAATCAACGGTTTTCTTTATAATAGATACACGCCATGCGATTTTATAATTACTAGTAATATGTTAAGAATAATATAACACATTTCTACATGATAGATAAAAGATTTTACTAGTAGGAGATGATAATAGCCAGTGAGCCATCTTTTCATTTCAATGATTCCATATTCATTAGAATTGTTTTCTCATTCATAGTGGATTAACATGTACATTTTATTAGTTGAAATAGGAATTACTATAGAGACACTTCGAACTAAAGGTTTCAACATAGAACAAATAAGGTTAAAGGTGGATAAATTGCAGGTTTTTATTTCTTGAAAGAAAATGATAACACAATCATTTCTTTGACTTGTTTTTAACAAAACGGGTGAATATAACATTTTAACTGATTTTTAATGGATATATGATACTTAAAGTTTGAATTAATTATATATGATATTTTACAAGTTTATATGAGCATGTAAAATTCTCTTTTATATTTAAAGTTAATATCATAAAAGACTTAATATGATTGCTCCTTTTACATAGTAAAACCCATTGATCTAATTTTGATGTATATTAAAATACTTAAAAGTTGTTTAAAACTTTTATAGTTTAAATTATTATTTTTTTTTTTTGAAGAATTAACTTTCACCCTTGCATATGATACGCTTGACAGCATACCATATGTCGATTCTCACAAGCATACGCCCAGAGGAGTTGTGGTATGCTAGCCATTGCACTCAGTCTCAGCAAAGCAAAGGCGATGTATGCTACAAATAATTGCATACATTAGATTGCTTCGCAATCTAAGTCCTCCCCTATATAAAACAAGAGTTAAGTCAAACGCCGGATACGTCCTCTTTTTTGTTAATTTGAGTCTGTATACTTTAAAGCAAAAATGGACGATTGATGGATCATCACCTCTCAAATCAAGATTCAGTTTGTTTTTGCAAAGATATAATATCTGCAATTTACGGATTATATCTGCAGACATCTGTAGAAGAAGAGGTGGACCAAAGTTTTGCATTCTGCAAAAAGAAAAATTGTTTTTAACGTCTACCGACAGATAAAATAAACTAGTGGTGGTGTACGGCGGTGTTGGACTGTGGTTGTGGTGATGGTAGACGGTGGGTGGCGGTGGATGGTGGTGGAGGTGGACGATGGGTGTTGGTGGTGGAAGGTAGTGGAGGTAGATGATGGGTGGTGGTGGTGAAGGTGGAGGTGGATGATGGGTGGTGGTGGTGAACAACGATGGAGGTGGACAATGGGTGGTGGTGGTGGTGGACAGTTGTGGAGGTGGTGGTGGACATGGTGGTGGACAGTTGTGGAGGTGGTGGACAATTGTAGAGGTGGTGGTGGACGATGGTGGTGGACGGTGGATGGTGATGTTTAACCCTTTGCAGACCTTGAAAGTAGCTAGGCTAAATCTACATCAAGAAGAGCTCGGGCACACGATTTATAACGAAACGTCTTCGAAAAAACAAACAACCCGTAGATGGTAATGTCCACGCGTGATCTGTGCGGCGCAAACAAAAGATCCTGCACAAATCTTTTTTAGAAAAACAAACACCACCTAAATGTTTTAAACAATATAATAAAATACACAAAATGTAGTCTCATATGTAAAACAAAAGGAGATCGAGCTATTTATAAGTTAAGAAGGTTGAGTTTGAGTCTATACAAACACGAGCTCGACTCATTTACGTTTCAACCACACTACATGTCATAGTATGTTAGTATATGTTAACTCTAATAAAAATGTGACAAAGTGGAACAGAAGATCCAAATCATCACCGATAGATTCTTAAAACGATTCGGTCCAACAAATGATCCATAACTATTCTTTGTGCCTGCGGTCAGCATCAAAACAAAGGCGAAAACAAATAGGTATCTTACACGGAGTTAACCCACCACACAATTACTCCATCAACGACACAGTGAGACTATCCTCGGGGCTTTTGTGAGTATTACAAAACAAGAAACAATATTGTCGAATACAAACTTAAGATGCAACTAAATCTGGTGTTTCTGCTTCAACAGATACCAAAGCAGTGTGTACTTTCCCTACCCAGTTGTCCAACCGATCACGCAAAGATTTGATCTGACTTATTCCCAAAACTCGAGGTTGCACCCACGACACGTAAACTGTTCCTTCAACTTGATCAATTATCCCCTCAATAAGATGCACCTGCAACATCATTAATTAATAATAATCATATCCATTTTTAGAATTTACATGTGGCATAAACAAGCCTACGGAGTTGGCTTGTTCGACATTAGGGAGGGCTCGTGAGTAATTTATAGACTCGAGCCCAGCTTAGATAGTTTAATTATTAATTAATTAACTTTTAATTACATATATACATATAAAACTGTTTATATAATGGTAATTGTATATATTAACATAATTACCATAATACATTATTTAATTGATATTATTTTAATTGTATACATTAACATAATGGGCTAATTTAGGCCCGCAAGCCTAATCAAGTTTGGTATAAGAAGCAACAACTTCAGCTCGTTTCTTGAAAGAGCTCCAATTTGGATCCACTCAAGCTTTTAGCTGAGGAACTTACACCCCTATTTAATAAATGGGTGGAAACTGCACCTTCTACTCATTACAATTTATATGTCGGAATAACGTAAACGGTTAATATTCCATATATTACAGATAAAAAGCATATTTACCGATAAACTCTTCATGAGAAGATATTCAACATCTTCAACTGTAAGTTTTGTCCGCTCTGCAATAATACTCAGCGGAATGGTTCTGTCTTCTGATGGCCGACTGCAAGCAAAAAGAAAAACATATTAAAAACTTCTCTAGTCAAAAGATGTAAAAATATGTCAAGAAATTATAAACCTGAAGATAATTTCCATCAAGCAGAGAATGTTAATCTTTTCTAGAAGCTTCTTCTCATTCTCCACCAATGCAGGTTGCGCGTTGAGTGACGCTGCATGAACACGACATAGTTCTTGATAGCGAACAAGATCTCCAGCGTTGAATGCTTCAAGAATATAATAGAGCCACTCAACCTTTGTCCCTATTAGACTTTTAATCTGCACATGTTCAAATTATTGTAAACATTTGTTGAGCTCCTAAAAAGAAGTTTCTTTCCCTTCATGCAATTAAATAGAATAAAATAATAGTTTTCCTTAAAAATTCCAGGCGGAATTTTCTGTAAGAAAGAATTTCTTGATGTATGTGTGGTTGAATGTGTATACTTGTGTCTACACACACACACACATTTAAACAAATAAGAATGTTCTCCTTGAGGCTTACAAGCTGCAATGAGGGTTTTATATCCTAATCACATATATAAACCATCTTCCGCCTTATTAACACATTACAAATCAAATATGTGAACTTTTTGGATGGAGTGTAATATTTATTTGTATATATAAGAATCATTGATGTATATAAATCTGGTTTGAAGAAAATGATGTTGTAGGGCATGGAATGAAAGAACAATATCATGTCAGAAAGTGATGAGATATACTCACTATTGGATGTGCAAGTAGTTCCCCAAAGTTGTAAATGTTATCTCCCAGTAAAGCAGATAAAGATAGATCAAATGCAAGATCCTGTAAACACAAAACATAAACCACTTGGATACAAAATTAAGAATCAAAACTTCAAAAAGCACAAACACTAAGTGGTCTATTTTATATTGTCTTCTAAACGATTAATTTCATTGCCCGAGGGTGCATTATAACATACCAGCTTAAATGAATCGGAGAGAGACTCCACTGAGGTGTAGGCCAAATAAAGTAGAGAATTCTTGTAGAATTCAGCAAACTCTTGGCGAGATTTATGGTACTGAGATGACACCCAATAGTAATTAGCATATACAGATGGGTCTATGTCAGTCATGCTATCAAGTGTACTCTTCCCATCTTCTAGAAGATTCTTGCACTCCTTTTGATCTCCTTTTTCAAGATTAAAAAGAGCGATCTGCATCTTAATATAAACTATTGGTTCCTCTATACGCATCTCTTTTGTAGCTCTGAGCTTCTCAATCACTCCTTCAAGATAACTGATCGCAGCTTCTTTCTCTGAATACTGGCGAGACACTATAACAGCAAAATGTGCAAGCTTGAGAAGATTGATCTTAGTTTCGAAGTCAGTGATGAAATTATGATATAGCTGTATGAGAGCATCGCCAGCCTGAAGTACAAATAAGGACGGAGTTCATGAGCATAGGTGTGAAACTAAAAAAAAAGTTATGTATTTCTGAACGGCTAAAAACAATTAAACTGAAAGTCAAAGTAGAAAAAAGAAGAGCAAGAATTACATGAATATATACAAAATACACCTGTTACTAACTATTAATATTAAATATTGATTTAATTGGTAGAATATGATGATACCCAAAAGGGTTAAACAAATAAGATTAGTCTCTGTGCCAATCAACAGTTAGAGGAAGCCCCACAGAGACTAAAGTAAATTGTAATCATTTTCATTAGTTGGTTGTTTTTCCCATGGTTATAAACAACTTGTGCAACCAAACCCAAATTATAGGAAGAAAATGCTAAGACAGGATGAGGCACATTTTATTAAGGAATAAACATCTTGTCCATATGGACTTGACTATAGATATTGTTTGCTAGTGCTGTAGTGACTCTTGCTTAACCATTTGGCCACCCCCCCCCCCCCCCTTTTTTTTCCCTCTTGGGGGTCCCTCTTCATTCCACATACTCAATTCTACACAGGACGTTCACCCCTGCTTGTTTGAAAAATTAATCTATATATATTTGGGGAAGTGAATAAGAGGTTGTCACACTCATGCATGCAAGCTGAGATGCAAAACATGTCAAAACAACATAGTCCATCAAAACTACACTTCAAACATTCATATTTCACTACATGAATCATGCTGTCTTGCAAGACCTATACACTCCTCTTCAAAATCAAGTCAGATATGGTGTATAATTCTGTATGCAAGTCCTATGATTATGCCACCAGTACCCGATGCAAATACTTCTAGCTTCTAGTATGCATGCAACCCCACTTCCACTTTCCTGCATCTTTCCTTTCTATCTTATGCAATCATATTTGTACATTTTCATTCATGGAGGTGTAAGTAAGAAATTATATTTTCAATACAATGACAGGTAAGATGCAATTTTAAGGTTATAAAGTGTCCTCAAAAGCAAAAAAACTAGTTACATAGATTGCAATCAGCTGCAAGTTAGTTTGCAGAATTCAATTTAAAGCACATAACACTGATGTAATTTAATCAAAATGAGTCATTTTGACATGTTTGGCATCCAAACTTAGATGCATGACAGCCTGATATTCATTTTCCCATTTATATGTTATATAAAGTCTCTACTTCACTAACTTTTCATAACCATTATGTTTTATTTCCTTCTTCTAGTGTACAAACAAGATACTTTTCTTCTTGTATCAAGTTGCTTGCCTAGCTTAAAATTTATTTAACATTGTACATTTACAATAACATATAACCTCACTCTCTATCCTTAAATCTTAAAAATGATCAAATCACGGCATTTAGAATCAACCATCCTTATCCTTCATTGCAACATAGAGTTAATTTGAGCATTCTTCCATTACTAGCATATATCCTAAGTAAGATCAAGCTATCAATTCAACACCTAATTCTCTCAAAACTCATAACAACATAAGAAACCAAACTCAAAGCGCACATACAACACACAAAAACCCCTAACTTACAAACACCAACACGAACCACAAACTCACATCTCTCTAATCAACTTCTCCATCAGCAAACAAACTCCTACGAAATCAACAACAACTAAATCAAACCAAACCAACACAAACCGTCAACAACCTCCAATTAACAACCAAACGAGCATGAACACACGAACAAGCTATAACGCAGAGATATTCACCTGAAAAACAGCGAGTGCGACGAATTGTTCGAGCTTAAGAGTGAGTTGGTGCCACAGCTTCCTCTGGTACAGATCTGCAAGCGTATTGTACCAATCGGAGAGCTCAGGGTGAGTCGTACGGAGAGAATCGAGGTACTGAAGAGCTGCCATCGCCGGCGGATCTCCGACGGTGATATCGGAAGTTGTCGCCGGAGGGAGATTTGGGGGATCTGTGTATAAGAGTGATTGATTGATTTCGTGTGAGGTTTCTTTTTCTTCAAGAAATGAACGATCGAATGATTTGGGATGAATGTGATGGTACTTTAAATGTCATTATTTGGTTTAAACCCGACCCGCTTACTGCAAATCGGATGCCCCAAGTTAATTGTCTTTCAGGGATGCAAAACCTATGTTTTGAAGACCGGATCGAACCGACCAGTCCAACCGGTCTGATCAGAGACTGATGGGGTGGCCGAGCCGGTTCATATCAGTTTGTTTTGGAGGGGTTTAATCAGCTAGTTTGTTTCGAATCAGTGGTCGGATCGAATTTTGAATTTTTTTTTTGCAGTTTTTTGGATTTTTAATGGGTAAAAACTGGAGGTTGAACAATAAAATGTTGGACATTATATTATTGTTAAGTTTTATATATAACTATAAAATACACACATAAATTACTTATCTTAAAGTATATATATAACTATATATATATAATATCCTATATATATAACTAGCCTAACTTCCCATGTGTTACAAGGATTGAAAAAAATAAAATAACAAATATTAACAATTAGAAATTAAAAACTAATACTAATAATCTTCTAAAATATAAGAATAATATAAAAGAATGATATATAAGGATGTGAAATTTAAAGGATGCAAAAATTTCATTAAAATGATTTTTCACTGTATGAATGACACATGGTAATAATTTCTTGAGAGCGTGTCATGTGGCAACATATAGGTTAAAAATCAATAAATTGTTAAAATATAATATTGATAAAATGTTATAGCAAACTTAGCTACAAACATGAATAAACATGTTAAGGGGCTGTTTTGCAGCCTCTTAATCAGGCTCTTAATAGTTCAGATGCCTGAATGATTCAGCACTTAATGGTTCAGATTATTTGTTTCGCGAGCACATGTCTGAATGGTTAAGAGAAAGCATTATACTGATGTTGAATGGTTAAAACATATTATCTAAAGTGGTCAGACATTTGTCTTTAAATAGTTAAATTATATACTAACTCTTAATGGTTCTTAATTATTCAACATTTAATGATTCAGACCTCTTATTAATCATTCAGAAGTTGACAAACAACCTCTAACTTAAGTTGTAATGTGATTGTATATAAAATTAAATTATCGAAAACTAATCTCTTAACATTATGTTTAAAATTTGAGATTATGTTTACCATAATTTTAGTTAAGTTCACTATACATATATTACAAAACGACTTTTTATTTTCTCAAAATAAATTATAAGGAATACAAATAGTGGTTCTCATTTTAACATTTATTTGAATTCAAAATATAAATGATATTAATTTAAATTTTAGAAAATTTTATTTTAGGAAAACAAATTAAGAGAAATTTTTGGAGTTTAAATGAGTGTTTAATATGATGACAAGTGTCAATATGTGTTTAAGAATTTGACATATGTCAAATAGTGTTTAATATGATGACAAGTGGCGAAACTTTTTTTTATTATATAGGTGATATCCGGTAATTTTCCGTTATCCAACTCCGTTAGTTCCGCTAAGTTTTGCATACACGTGTCGTGAGCACACACTAGTTGTCGTTTAACGTTGGTGACGTAATAATAATTAATCATGTTAAATGGGTGATAATCTAATTGTTAATGTGATTATGATGTTATGTTTACGTGTTTATATGTTTTAAATGTTTATTAAGAAAGTTTATCGCGTAACGTGGAAACGTGTTTATTTATTCGTATATCTTGTGTTTTTGTAGAGATAAAATATATAATGAAAATTATTATTTTATAT
>BJCM01068294.1:0-11414 GCA_018326385.1 Flaveria bidentis
GGTATTTTAATGCTATTCAAGACTAGAACTCACTCAGCAACGCTGACTTTTATACATTTTCAGTTGGCAGGTAATTGTTGCTGAGGATGGCACTCGGGGAAAGCTACTCGGAGGGGCTAGACTGACATCCGTTTTTTTAACATGAACTCTCTGTTGTTTCGTAATGCAGTAAATTGTTCTTTGTAAACTAATTTAAGCCCAACTGTATCGCCTAACAACGATGTTTTAATGACATGATTGGTTTTTATTAAAGTTTAATTTCCGCTGCTTAAATTTGTACCTTGTATGTTTTATGTAATTACTATGGTAAATGACCAATTGTGAGGTCTCCGGAAACGGGGCGTTACAGTCGGTCAAAATTTTTTGAATGGATAATTAAGTTTTCGCATGGTGACATGTTCGCTTGAGAAAGATTTCGCAAACTATGGTTACTACTTCGAAGTTTCGCAAATTTTGGTTTGCTATGAAATTTTGGCAAATGTTCAACCAAATTGCCTTTCTGAGTTTAAATCAGTGCTATGATCTCAAATCTTCGTTTTCCACCATCTAAATTCAAAGATAGTAAGCAGAATTATGCAGATAATCAGTATAGCAGATAATCAGGGAATAAAAATCCGTGCATCAAGAGCAATACGTTGATCTGATACAAAATTTAATGTCCTCGTAATGATCGGATCCACAAAATTTTACACTTAATAAATAAATTAAAACGGAATGTGCATGTGTATATCAATAAACTTTAAACAAACTCAATCAAATATTATTAACCATATAATTACAATACCAAAGGAGTTAACATCGTTTGAGCTTGATCCACTCAAGGTGAGCTTCCATTGGACAGTATATTACACAACTATCTTCTCTCACACCCTTAAAGCACACATGTAATGAAATACGAAACAAAAATAACTATTTATACATGATAGACTTCATGAGAAAACTTTCAAAGTTTTCACATCTATGAGTTTTTACCTCATGTACCATGTTTTCGCTCCATGATGTTTTCGCTCCATGATGTTTTCGCATGGTCTTCAAGCTTTGCATGGCATGACTTGAAGTTTTCGGATGACTTGAAAATTTACGTCCTTTTAGATGTTTTCGCTTTCTCGAAATTTGCTTTTCACTTGATTTTGTAATTCATTGAAGCTAGGTCCATACATATCTTCAACAAATTAGTATGCATTCAAGTTCCACAAAGTAGACAATAAATGGAGCTAAGAGTTCTTTTAGATGGTGTTTATGTTGTTTATTAATAAGCATTTTTCTTTAAAAATTTAAAAAAATCAATTTATCTCTAAAAGTTTTATTTATTGTTTCAATTTCACTCCAAAAATTTTATTATTTTGAATAAAATTAAAATAACTAATAAACCTTTTAAGTGGAATTGAAGCAACTCATGAAACTTTGGGACGTAAATTGATGGTTTATTGTTTGGAGGAAAATAGTTGTTTAAATTTGTACTTAACTCAAAAAATTAAATGGATATTTCATACCAATATTTATCTTTTCTAAATAAATTATTTTGATAATAAGGATGAAATATATAATTATATACACACACATGATAGTTTACTTCGAAATAAATTTCCAACAATTCAAAAAAATAAAATTCACACTTTATACTATAAAAATTGTGTTTTGAAACTCAACCACTCCAAAAGAGTAGTGATAAAATCCAAATGATGGAAGATTTACTTTATTCTTTTACATTGAAATCGTTTTCTTTGTAAGAGAATATGTCATATGGAGATATGAAGATTTGGCTTTTTCATGTCTTTATTGAAAGAATTTATTCGATGTCATGAATAATAACGCCTTGAAAATATTCATCAGTGGAATAAGTTGAGCATTAGCAGGTTTTAACGCTTTTACTATAGTTTTTACTTTTGTCCAACTCGATTATATTTGATTGATTTAGTCGCTAAAATCAACCGGTCCTGTTTACAAAACATTGGCTTAACCATAAACGTCAGGCATGTTTAATGGTTTATAAATATGGTGTATAACTATGAGTATGGGGCATTATATGTTTTAATTTTCGTGCTTATAAATATAAACATAAATTTAAAAGATTAATAGTCAGATTTTGTTGTAATTGTTTATTATGAAGGTGCATGTATAACTATGATTTACTAGAAGCTGAACTGTTGAACATTGATGTGAACGATGATGTGAGACTCATAGTCACACAAACTCTAGTTTAACTTGAATTGAGGATTACTCCTTTTAACAATTTATTTTAACCTCTTGTCTAACATGAAGGCACTGCGGAAACAATAAACAAAGGTTTACATATTCTCAAAGGAAAAGTTGATAGCCTCTTAATCATAATATTAAGTAACTAACTCTAAATTAGTCAGAGGTAAAGTGTTTTTTTCTTTACTTCAAAAATTCATAAAACATTTTAATGGGTACGTTTCGAAACATGCTAGATGATTCAGAGACTACTTTTTATTTGGTCGGTCATTTTAATAGTTCAATGTAAGATTGTCAAACAACCCTTAAGCCTATTGAATCATGTTATTTTAATAAGTAAAGTCTATTTTGGTAGTTGGCCAAATCATTAAATTTTAAAGTTACACTATATGATTGAAATTAAGTGTAACAATAAACATCTGCATTAAGCTGAAATAAATGAAAATTGTGAAATTAAAGAAACGTTAATGCTAAAATCAGGGCACCATATGATCGACCTCGGGTCTGGCAGGTAGGCCTGGTAATCCAACTGGTCAAGGCTTTTCCATCTATTATTTATTGGTCTCATAACCTTTGGCGTATCCTATGTTACTCCAACAATTGTTTTGTATCACTAAGTAACCAACCAAATATATTTGTCGTTATCATACTAGTTTATATTAACTAGAAATTAAGCTCGGTTGTATGTAAAACTTATTCCATGTGTTGATGTTGTGACATTGACATGGTTAATTAGATAAAAGGAATATATTAAGTTATTGCAATTTGATTCTAGAGATCGCAACATAGATTGAATAAGGTTATATAATGGTATTAGTTGTTATTGGTTTAAGTTTTCACGATACCAGCACGCTACCGTTAGTTGATATAAATTATGATACCTACAAAAAACTATAGCAAAACGTCAAGAAAAATATTAAACACAATCTAAAATTATGGTTTTCTTTAAGAAAAATATTAGAATAGAAAGTTATTGAAGAAAGATCAGATTAGTAAAAAGGTAATTGTTTAAAAATATATTTTATGTAAACCACAAAGGATAAATTTGAGACTTTAGAATGTTAATTAAAGGTAAAGTTGAAAAAAAAAGTTGAGGGGTGAATGTGAAAATATTGTTGGTGGCTTTTGATTTGTTAAAGACGTTAGTAATTGAGGTATAGTAAATTATTGTGTAAAATAAAGCAATAAGACGAGACCTCCAAAAATTCATTCGCACAATCTATTGTATATTTATATAATAGGTTAGTATCTCGTGTATTACACGGGTTGAACTAATACAATATTAAATTATTAGTAATAAAAAATTATGAATTATAAAACCATATTTTAAGATAAAATATAATTATAATTGCATATGAATAGTTATTTCAAGTAAATAAATAATAAATAGATTATAGACAGATAGATATATAAATAAATAGATAATCTAGAAACTCATTTATTAAACAGAATATAGTTACTAATAAACACGAAAAGTTATAGTACGATATTGTAATATAATATATGTATAAAATTATATATACGTATTTGTTCAAGAGATAAAATAATTATACTATTTTTAAATCTCTTATCTAAATAATTTCATTTTTAAATATTTGTTTTAATATTTTCTTATAAAATTTTATTGTTTATAAAAATCTTGTTTATTAAAAAATCAAATTTCTACTTATTATGGTTGTTTTAATAAAACTACTTTTAGAAATTCCATATTTTTTATAATTATTTTAAAAAAAAGACTGATTTAAAATATTTTATTTCAAAAGGTTCAATGTTTTAGAAAATATATGAATTTTAAATTTCTTAATAAAATTTATTTTTAAAAACATAGTTTGATTTTTAAAAAAATGTAGATGAGAGAGAAAAATGTCTCAATTGACCAAATTAATTTTTATGAAGAAAGAAAAATTGTTTGAGTGTTTAAATTACTTTAATATCCTTTTGGGGGGAAATAAAGTGATGATGTTTAAAAAAATAACAACTGTCAAAAATATGGTTTAAAAAAACAACAGATGGCAAAAGAAACCTTCTTTTATTAATACTTATAGATTATAGATTTATAGATTATAGATTATAGATTATAGATTATAAACGTTTGAAGATATAAAAGATAAATTTATAGTGACAAGCATCAGAAGGCCAAATTTACCATCAAACGTATTAGAAAACCCAATAAACAAAAGAAAGGACAAGTCTTTTATCAAAAGCATAAATTTATCACTCTTCGTTTCTTTAATTTTTTTGTGTTGTATCGATTAGTAGAACCTTTGCATTTATCACCCCAAACATTGATAAATGGATGATTTTGGTATTTCACGTTGGAATTCTTACATACGAGATATATTATTAGAAGGCACGAATATTTTGTCAAATGATTAATACGTCAAAGGGCGCATAAAAGTTTAATATTAAAGACGCATGATATCTAGGGTTAATAAATAATAATAAAGTTAGAAAACTCGTATGTTTCTTGCCGACAAAGATTGTATATAATTCAGTTAGAAGTATGCGATCCTCATTATGCAACATATATAATATAACTCTAAATAAATTGGACGACAAAAAACAAAAGGTATTATCAGTTTATCCTAATGTTTTGTATCTATGATATATATAAAGGATATGAAACGGGTATTTTAAGATACAATAAAACTAAATCACTTATTATATTTAATTTATAAAATACAATCACTTTTGAGGGTAAAAATAATATTTATAACATTATTTACAAATTATCCCTTAGAATTAATTAACTAATAACCTTAGACTTACTAAAACTTGCATAAAATTTTATATTATCTATCAATAAACCAAAAAAACTTAATAAATTTTAAGATTTCAACTATATCTTTTAATCTATCACATTTAAAAACATTTTAAGACTACAACTTAACTTTTTAATTTTAAACGATTTGATGTAAACTTTTTGCTAAACAGATCTGTATTTTGTGAGATACAATAAGTTAATTCATGTATATACAAGTACTTATGCGGAATCCATATATTTGGTGTTTTAAATTTTTAGTTTAGAAAAAACATAATAGACTTTCGTAAAACTATTACAAAAATAACAAAATCTATAACCTATAATGAAAGAAGTTTTTTAAGACATGTGTCATCATTTTAACATATCAAATGACGCGTGTCATCATTTTAGCATATCAAAAAAATCATTTTCCCACCCCTTTCTCATAATAAATATGAAAATTATAAAAACAATTAATTTGACTTTCCTTTTTAAATAAAATATGTTAAAACAAATATATTTATATTTGTGTTTCTTGTCCCTCTCATATTAAATAATAATTATTGTAAATAAGTAAACTAAATTATTAAAAATCTAAAATATAAATGTAGTTATTTTAATCATTTATTAGTACATATTAAATATAGTGTAATAATTTCTAGAGTTAATTACATAAATAGTCCCCGTGGTTTATCTAAAGTAACAGATTTGGTACTAAGCAAAAAAAGTAACAAGTTTGAGTACTCACATTTAATTTTATAACAAGTTTGAGTATTAACACTAACAAACATTAGATTTTTTGTTAAATATAAGTGTATTTTGGTCTTTTCACCTTAAATGACTTATTATGTAAACTAGAGGGACCACTAGTGTAATTTAATTAAAATAATATTATATATAACACACACACACACATATATATATATATATGTATATATACATATGTATATATATATGTATATATATATATATGTATATATCTATGTGTGTATATATATAGATACATTATTTTCACATCTATCACCACCGGTCACCACTGTTACCTATCACTGCCGCTCACCACTGTCGCCTATGACCGCCGGTCACCATTGTCGCCTATCATTGTCGGTCACCACTACCGCCTTTCACCGCCAGTCATCACTGTCGGCCATCACCGCCGGTCACTATCGCCTATCACCGCGGGTCACCACTATCGCCTATCACCGCCAGTCACCACCGCCTCCACCTAACGCCACCGTATCCATCTCCGTCCATCCTCACCATCAGGCATTCATCACTAACTCCCCCTTACTTTTTGCCCTATAAAACCCTAAAATCCATCTGACCAGCCACCACCACCATGTATCTGGTCAGTATCACTTCCATCTAGCTATCATATATCACAATCTAGCCACTATATACCACCAAACTCTCTGATTGAGATCTAAATCCAGGTGCCTACCACCACACCTCCTTACTTTTTGGGGTTTTTTTTAAAATTTGGGGTTTTATGATGGTGTGATGGTGAAGGTGGTGGTGATGATGACGGTGATATTATGATGATGGTGATAATGTGGAGAAGGTGATGATGTGGTGATGGTGATGGTGGTGATGCTATGATGGGGGTGATGATGTGGTAATGTTGGTGATAGTGACTGGTCATCGTGGTGCTTATGGGTGTTGGATTGTGGGCTGGTGGCTGGTAGGCAGGAGGGTTGGGTGGTAAGCCTGGTGGTCGATGGCCTGTAGAGATAGATGCCGGTGATGGTGGATTGAATGGTGATGGGCAGTGACGGTGGTGGATGAATGGTGATGGGCGACGACGATGATGGATGAATGCTGTTAGGCAGTGATGGTGGTGGATGAATGGTGATGGGCGGCGACGATGATGGATGAATGTTGTTGGGCAGCGAAGGTGGGGGATGAATGGTGATGGGCGGCGACGGTGGTGGTTGAATGGTGTTGGGCAGCGGTGGTGGTGGATTTAACTGTGGTGGTGGTGGGAAAAGGGTTTTGACTGTGGGAGGATGGGTTGGGATTGGTTATAACTAAATTACACAAATAGTCCTTAATTTTTTTTTAAAAAAAAAGTTAAGTTAACAAAAGTAGACGCTGAAAGGGTATTTTGGTCATTTAAACTAAATTTAACAGAAAAGTTAACGTCTGTTAGTCTTAATACCCAATATAGTTACAAAATTGAAAACATAATACCCCAACCTGTCATTTTTTTGCTTAGTACCCAAACCTGTTACTTTAGATAAACCACGGGGACTATTTATGTAATTAACTCTAATTTCTCATTCATTATGTGTTATAACTTTTAAATATTTATAATATTTTTATTTCACCAATAGATAATAACATTTAAAAAATAAAATATTTATAAAACTAATAATTTTAATATGACTTATTTATTCCAGTCATGTAATACATGGGCTCTGACCTAGTATTAAATGCATGTGTCGGATGTAAAATAACACCATGTCGCATAGCGCGGACATCCTTCTAGTTTCTACCAAAGTGCATATAATCTACATACTCTAATAAAAATGTATATTGAGATGACACGTGTCATTATCACAATCATTCTCACCAAAAAAATTTTCGTATCTCTCTCCTATTAAATAATTATCTTAATTACTAATAATATTCTTTAACACCTTTTTTGATTTAATATATTAAAAAATAAATATATTTATTAATGTTATTTCTAGATAAATATTTTTTTATAAAATAACAAATTTTTCTAAAGCATAAAACTTTTCTAAAAAATATGAATTTTTTTAAATTTGGTTTTTAAAAAGTCATTTTTCTAAAACAAAAAATAATCAAATTTGAGAGTTATAATATGAAATTTTTACAAAATTACATTTTTATACGGCTTTTTTAGAACACAATGTTTATTTTTTTAAATAAAGTTTGAAAATAAAATTTTAAAAAAGTTGTTATTAATGTTTTATTTTATATTAGAATATTATTTTATAATTAATATATTTTATTATATTATATATATTATTTATTCAACCCATATAATACAAAAGTTTACTAAATCTAGTGAATGATATACTTGTATGTTAGATTGTCTTAATCTTAAAGCTTAGGGATTCAAATTTAAAAGTGGAATATGTGAATTAGAATTAGTGGTAGATTACACGTATGACACCACAAATTAAGTCACCATTAATTGAATATAATTTTAACCGATCAATCAAGATGATTGACTATCCATAACTCTCACCCAAGAATCAAGCCCTTGTAATTATTTTGTAATCATTGCTTTTATCTTTGTACCACTATATATTGTGTTGTAAACAATAAGAATAAGTATCATTGATTCAATCAAACTTTATATGGTATCAGAGCATAAAAGCTCCTCCGAGCAAAACACTTTTTGATCCTACTTCTGTCCATTTTTTTTTCGATCAGCCATGGCAGCAGCCTACCCGATTGTTCATATAACAACCACAACCTATTTTCCGATCAAACTAACCTCCCAAAACTTCCCCTCATGGCGCATCCAAGTCACCGCCACCCTCATTGGCCTTGAACTTGACCACCACATCATCAGTTCTGAAACCACCCCTTCCAAAACCCTTGTCGACGGCCAAAACACCAAACCAAACCCTGAATACATTCGTTGGTTTCGTCAAGATCAAATGATCATAAGTGCCCTCCTTTGTAGTTGCTCCGACCAAATTCAACGCATTGTTTCCTTCGCCAAAACAGCCCGCAAAGCTTGGGAACTTCTAAACTCAAGCTATGCAAGTCGACCGCGTTCCCCATTATTTCCCTCAAATCTCGATTAGACAAAAACCCAAGAGGAAATCGCTCCATTTCTGACTATTTACATGAAGTGAAATCTCTATTTGATGAGCTTGCTATTGCTCAAAGTCCCATGTCCGAAGAAGACCTTGCCTCCATATCATGAACCATCTAGGGGACGACTACTTTAATCTAGTCGCCTCCTTTCGAACCCGTGACACAACAATCTCTTTTGCCGACCTCTTTGAAAAACTCCTTTACCATGAACGCACCTTAAAAGAAACCCTCACCGAACCTCTCCTCACCACCGTGAACTACACTCACCAAAATTCACCTCGCAACAACCAAAATTGTCAACAACCCACCCATGATAATCACCCAACCTGAAACCCAAATCCACCTACAAACCAAAACCAATGGCCACCTTGAACTGCCAATACCAACACTTGCCCGACTCGCAACAATAACACCTATTGCTACTATTGTAACATTTCTGGACATGACACTAAAGATTTATTACAAACTTAGCCGCTTCCTACGACAACACAATGTCTCGCCTCAACATAATAACACCCCGATGGTTAACTACACCACCCTTCACCCAACAGCTACAACCCCATCTTGGATGTGGGACACCGGTGCATCCAACAATACTGCAAACAACAACCAACAACTTCATGTTATTCCGAATACGGAGGACTCGATGAGATCGTGCTAGGTGATGGTAAAACTCTTCCTATAACTCATATTGCTCAAACAACTATTCCAACAAAATCTCATCCACTTCTTTTAAATAACATTTTAATTGCTCCTAATATTCTAAATAATATTATTTCCGATCCCAAGTTTGTCGTACTAATCGTGTTTCCGTTGAATTTTTTCCCTATCATTTTTTTGTCAAGGATCTACGCACGGGGGCGCGTCTAATGCAGGGAGTGAACGTCAATGATGTCTAGTATGGACCAATCTCCTTGTCTCCTCAAGTCAACAACACCCAAACAAACTCTCTTCTCATGTGGAATCACATACTTGGACATCCATCACTTCAAGTGATTAAGTCTTTAATTTCTAGATTAGAACTTTGTTGTAATAAGGTGACCCATGAGTCTTTTCATTGTACTTCATGTTCACTAAATAAAAGCCATAAACTGTCTTTTGGAAAAAATTCTTTTGTTGCTAATCAACCACTACAACTTCTCTACTCTGACGTATGGGGTCCCGTAAAAACGTCAATAGATGGCTTTAAATACTATGTCATTTTCGTTGACTATTTTTTCAAATACATTTGGTTATACCCAATCAAACAAAAATCCAATGTCAAAATTCTTTTTCCACAATTTAAATCATTTGTTGAAAAAAAATTTAAAACCAACATTGTTGTATTATTCAATGATAATAGGGGTGAATATGTGGGCTCTCACCATATCTTGTCTCTCAAGGTATTTCCCATTACACGACACCACTTCACACACCGGAACAAAACGGTATTGCCGAACGATGTCACCGACACGTTGCTGAACCCGACCTCGCATTACTCCACTACTCTCACTTACCACAACATTTTTGGTCCCATGATTTTCAAACCGCTACTCACCTCATAAAGCGTTTACCTACACCCATTCTCCATAACAAATCACCCTATGATGTGTTGCTCAAAACCATCCCTACCTATTCCAAAATTAAACCTTTTAGTTGCCTATATTACTCGTGGCTAAAATCATATGCCACTTCAAAACTACAATCACGGTCTACGTCATGCGTCTTTCTTGGATTCTCCTCCTCTAAGGCGACATTCAAATGCTATGACCCTCTTAATAAAAAAACTTTATCACTCTCGACATTTTCAATTCATTCCCCACATCTTTCTATCCTAAACAACCAACTCTAACCCTCTACATATGTCCATTGACACCTTTTTAAACCCGACACCCTCGGTTCCCATTCCCTCCCCACCGCCTATATCTCATGCCCAAAACTCTTAACCCATTGTTCATACTTCCCCCTCTACCCAACCCACTCCATCACCCGAAGCCCAACAAACCACCCCACCTCACAAAACCTCCTGTTGTCCAGTATCATCTCCCTTACAACTCCACGGCCTATCTCCAACCTCCCTGGCCCATACACCAGCTTCTACTTCCACCGTCTCCCCTCTTGGCCTAATGCCCGAGACCACTGACCAGCCCACTCCACCCACCAGTTCCACCACCTCTACACCAATCAACTCACCCAACTCACAATACCATCAACCCGACTCTCCCAAGAGCCAAACTCCACATCCTTGTAGACAACCTAAACCCAAACCCAAATACTACAACTCTAACTTTCTCAACTCCACTACCATTCATCCATTACTTGTGTCTCTTGAACCGTCCACCTATACTCAAGCCTTGAATGATCGGATTGGCGTTATGCCATGGATCTTGAATATAATTCCCTCATCCAAAACAACACATGGGAACTTGTAACGCCCCGTTCCCGGAGACCTCACAATTGGTCATTCACCATAGTAATTATATTAAACATTACAAGCGTACAAATTTAAACAGCGGAATTAAGTTTAACAAAACCATTCATGTCATTAAAAGCACTGTGATTAGGCAGTACAGTTAGGTTTAAATCAGTTTACAAAGATTAATTTACTGCATTACAAAACAGCAGAGAGTTCTTATTAAAAATGGATGTCAGTCTTGCCCCTCCGAGTAGCTTTCCCCGCGTGCCATCCTCAGCAACA
>BJCM01068299.1:0-13874 GCA_018326385.1 Flaveria bidentis
TTCAGAACATGTCTAACAACTACAAGCCTATATAACATGTTCATATATGCGTGTATCATTACATAATATTAATAGATATAACATTAAACAATCAACAAACATTCACAGAAGAGTTTTTCATTTCATAGATTCAACATTACATATGTGTTACAAGATGAAAGTCTATTACATTTAAGATCACTAGACTAGAACTAGGAACATGTGTACCAACAGAGAACATCATTGGAAAAGTCTCTGAAGGTGTGAGACTTCTTGTACTCATGCTTCTTATCCGAGATGAACCTAAGAAAGTAGGATATGCATTGAAAGATATTAGTTGGGTTGAATCAATGCAAGGGGAGTTGCTTAAATTCAAAAGACAAAAGGTTTGGAACCTATGTCCGCTACCATCCGATCAAGTATCAATAGGAACCAAATGGGTTTTCAGGAACAAGAGAGATGATAGAGGCTTGATCATCAAGAATAAAGCAAGACTGGTAGTTCAAAGATACACTCAAGATGAAGGAATTGATTACAATGATGTCTTTGCTCCCGCGGCAAGACTTGAGTCGGTGAGGATCTTTCTTGCTTATGCTGCATCCAATAATTTTACTATCTACCAACTTGATGTCAAGTGTACCTTTCTATATGGGAATATAGATATGGAAGTCTAAGTATGCCAGCCTTCAGGATTTGAAGACCTACAACACCCTGACTATGTGTGCAAATTGGATAAAGCTCTCTATGGGCTGCACCAAGCACCTAGTCTGTGGTTTGAGACTTTGTCTCAATTTCTTCTGAAAAATGTGTTGGTCCATTTTATCGTTTACAATACAATTGATATGTTCAATATCATAAACAAAAGCAAAACAACGATGATGAAGATGAATGATTATAACCACAAAGTATTCAAATATAAACAATCAAGTATCCAATACAATCAATAGAAACAAAGCTCAAATATATTTCAGTAGAATAACAGCTTACAGAGGTCTCTTGCAACACAAATATTCGATTACAGTTTTGCGAGGATGCTCAACAATGAGCAAGATCAAAACTATATATAGAAGTCATAGTTTCGCTGACAGCTTCGCTGAAACTATAGATTCGCCCGACATAAACAACAGTTTCACCGGGTAAACTAAACAACTGACAATGAGCGAAACTACAGTTTCGCTCATAGTTTCGCTGGGCAGTAAAACTAAACAAAATAAACAACAAAAAAGTAACTAACATTAAACGTATTACAATGGAATATAAACAAAATCTAAACTAAAATGAGTCAAACCTATACATGATCTTCAATACTCCCCCTAGGTTGGACCTCACTGTCTTCATCAGTCTTGATTTGTCTGATCGGCTCAAATCTTTACCGCTGCCTCTGATGATTCTTTTCCAGTTCCTACAACATCATCCTTAGAAGCTTCAGCCACTAATTCTCCCTGGTGAGCTCCTGCATCATCAGCTACTTCTGCCCATGCACTAGCTTCAGAAAATTTCTTAGTGAGATCCTACACATCCATTCTAATCTCATCTTCTACCCTTACTTTCTCAGCCAACTCGTTCACTTCTGCTCTAACTCCTCTTACTTTATTAGCAACAGTCATGAACAGACCGACTTCTTTTCTAGTCCCCTCCCCTGCCCCTGCCTTAATATGGTTGTCACAAAGAGTCACCAAATCTTCATCACAGAAAGTAAATATCTCCATAGGTTCAAACAATATATATTCAACTCCACCCTTCACTCTGATCACTGCCTCCCCTGAGTTGTTGTCATAGAACCATTTTTCAAACTATTGTAATCTCAGGGGTTGAGGATCTGACAACCTTATCCTATTCACTGTTATTGGGGGTTTCACCTTTAGCACGATCTTCCCTTTACCAGTCTCTCAGTCTTTATCTTTCTTTGACCTTCTACGTTCATCCTTCATAAAACCAAACAACTCAAAGTTATCATTCAATCCCTTTTGTATTTCTTTTCTCCAGCAACATGGCTCTTTCACTTAGATTAGCATTCAGTAATGGCATCATCGCCAATCTTCTAAAATCCCATTTTGGCAAGGTCTTGAATGCATTCCTCTTATTCATGTATGTAATCCCTCCCCCTTTCCTCTTGATCATAAACATCTTGAGGCCGGGGTTGTACTTCCAACTGATGATCTTCTTGTCTGCCTCTTTCTTACTCAGCCCTTGTAAATTTTGAAAAAAAGGAGTTAGCTCTTCAATCTCATTCTCTTTCACAAACCAATCATCCTTTAACATCTCAAATACATCATTCTCATCATCTCCCTTCTTGACTACATATATTAGTGGTCTTTTGTCCACTTCATAATATTCGGGCTCCGAGTCATAATTGACTAACTGCTCATCATCTTCTTCGTCATCCACCAACCCCCTTCTCAAAATACTTCTCCACACCTTCAGTTTGTTTAGGGAACATCTCTTCTCCGTCAAAATCATCAATATCCTTCCCTATATCCACAAAACCAGCTTCATACACCTGCTTCACATTCTCTACATTCATATTTTCTCCTTCCTTAGTCTCTTTCTTAGCTCCTGCCTTACACCAGAACCCCCTGGCTCTTCAATTGTAGCACCAGATGTGCCCTCTCCTTCCTGAGAAGATGTACCCACATTTAGAAATGGGTATTTAGAGCTGTCAGTCAAATCATCTAACTCAGGTTGAGTTAGCTGATTGGGCAGGCCGACAACTTTCTTCAGTTCATTCACCTCAGTCAGCAGTCTTTTTATCAATCTTTGCTGATCCATCATCAAGATTTTCATCCCTTCAATCATCTCATCCTTCTGTCTTTCCCTCAGTTCTTGATTAGTAAGCTTGGTCTTAATCATGCTCAACTCATTAGAAAGAGAAGAGTTGAGGTTTCTGATCACATCCTCATCCAAACCTGCTTTTTCCTCCCTCCTCGAGGCTTAGTGAAAGATTGATGTCTATGTTTGGTTCTCCTCTTAGTCTCTCCCACATCCGCTTTCTTCTTAGATCTCTTCTCTTTATCAGTTCTAACTTCCTCTGCCATCTCATGAACTTCCTCCTCAAAATCATAATCTTTCTCTTTTGTGTATCTCTTCATCTTCTTGACAGATTTAGTCTGTTTTAGTCTAGTCTCTTCTGCTCTTTTCTCCTCTGACTCATTAACTCTCCTAATATATTTCCATCGTTCCGGAGGGTACATGTTTTTCCAAAGGTAAGTGATCTTCCTGCTAAAGTCATGTCTAATAGCACAACGGTCTGCATATATATGGGTGTTCATCTACACCAATCTTTTGATCTCTCCATGCCTTGGAATATCGGGAATAACATCATCTATAATTATCTGAATGAATCTAGGGTATAACAACCACTTGTTCTTCTTCAGTGCCATGACATTTTCAGCCATACAGTCAAAAATCAGTATTGCAATGTTAGCCTTCTACCCTCTACAACAAATCACCATGGCTTTAGCTCAGTCTAAGTTTAGCCCGTCTAATCCACTTTTTCGATGATCTAAGCACATAATAAACACGTGGGTTATATATCTCCACTCCTTGGAGAGAAAGGATTTTTTAATTTCCTTTCTCGTGCCAAACTTCTTTTCTATAATGACATCCAGACACCTGTGGAAGGCAGACATGACGTGATATAAGTGGTTTTAGATGTGGTCCCACTATACTTTTCATCAATTAGGTTGGCAGGCTAAAGCCGAGCCACGGTAGCCGCCACGAGGTAGCTCGCCTTGTGGTGTTATGATAGTTCCTTTTTGAATATGCAACGTTTTTAAAACCGGACCGGACAGTGAACCGGACGCCTTACCGGTCCGATGGTTGGACCGTTTCAACCGGTCGGACCGTATATAAGAACCAGATAAAATTATAAGTATTTTCTATAAATATATGTAAAAATTATAAAAAAATAATTATATATATAAAAAAATAGGTTCAACCGGTCCGACCACCGGTTCAACCGGTCCGGTTCCCGGTCCGACCACTGGTTCAACACTAAAACGGTTTTAAACACCGAACCGAACCGGATCGGAGTCCGGTTCCCGGTCCAACCGGTCGGACCGGCCGGTCCGATCCGATTTTCAAAACCATTTGAATATGTATACTTCTAAGGAGACAAAATAAATGCATATCTTGATAATTCTCTTGGTCAGAATAGAAGAATGTGCTAATTTCTCAATCATCCCTTCAATTCGCAACAAAAAACAAATTCAATCTTAAAGTGACATTTACTACCTCACCCGTACAGGCAAAGTCAACTATAATAAACCCAAATTCAATTGTAGTCGTAACTTGCACACCGAAGCAATACATATAAACCCAAAAGCAAGATCTAGATCGATTGTGGAACGAAGATGAAAGTGTCAACCCATTGTTTCATTTTGATCCTTAGCAACATTGGTTTCCTTAATCTTATGCGTTTCTTGTAGTACCCGCATCTCATCTTCATTGTGCTCCTTCACCAGCGATTCACTCGAGGGGCTTCTTTTGTCTTCATCACAGAGTGTATATATATGTGTGTGTGCGTGTTTGCAAAGATTGTATCTATTCAAGAAGAAATCTTTAGCTTTGGGTTAAATTGTGTGAGATGGATCTGATTAGAAGAGGGTTTGTGGCGGTTTTAGTAATGGGGTTTGTTTTTGATGTTGAATTGTGTGGGTTGGCATCAGCGAATGTGGTTTTTCAGGTGCAGCATAGGTTTGCCGGTAGAAAAGGGTCTTTAGCTCAATTCAAAGCTCATGATTCCGGCCGTCACCGGAGGATTCTCTCCGCCATCGACCTTCCGATAGGCGGCGACGGCAGCCCCACCTCATCAGCGTTAGTTATCTCTCACTCACTCTCTCTGTGTTCATATAAGACGTGTGTAATTGCAGAACATATATGTTGCTTATGAGCTGTGATAGGTGTATGTAATGTTAGAAACTTAGAATGATTAAATGTAGGATTTGAATTGTTTATGTATTGTGTCGTTTTGATAATTGCTCAATGGTGAGGTGTTGGTCTAAATGTTGCTTCCCTGCTTAGAAAGATGACTAGATGCAGTATATTGCATTGTATCACATATGGGATATGAATTTGTATGTGAAAGTGGACTTATGTTTATGGTTCTGTTTCTCTCTTTGACCTTGGAAATCTCTACAATGATCACTTATGGGAATTGGCTAGTTCTATTGCACTTGTTGTAAGATTTACATGGAAAATGAATCACTAGAGAAGATTTATGGGATGGCATGTTTTGCATCTAAATAGGCATCAAAATCTCACAAGTTTTGACTTGAAGTATATTATATGTGGACACTCTTTTCTTTTAGGTGAGAATACATATCATATATACACTATTAGAAAGTAAAAGCACTGATCATATATTGATGGTGGAATTTGTATTATTTATGTGGTGTTTTTTGTAGGCTCTATTTTTTGTTAAAATGTAGTTGGGGCTCTATTGAAAGAAGTTTTCTTGCATGCCATCATCATTAGTTCAGACCAGGCTTGGGGTTTGGTCTTAGTGGTCACCAAGAATGTACTAGTGTGTTGTCTTAACATGCAAAAATTTTGTTTGCTTGAATCTTTACCAGCAGTACGAGGTTTAAAAGATGGATAATTATCGGCAGGTTAATATATGAATCACATATGCATGTAGAGATATAAATCAATGTTATACACACAAACATGCATACATGCACACATGTACATGTAGAGGTGAATGTTGTGCCATGAAAGTTTATATCATCTATATGGTGTTTTATATAGGCTGTATTTCACTAAGATTCAGATTGGGACTCCACCAAAGGATTACCACGTGCAGGTTGATACAGGGAGTGACCTTCTATGGGTTAATTGTGCCGGATGTGCAAAATGTCCCAAGAAAAGTGACCTTGGAGTATATTATTTCTCTTACTTGGAACTTTTACAAACTTTTCAAAGTAGTATTCAGTAGAGTGGCTAGATGATGGGTCGGTTGGGTAATGGGTCAAAATAGGTCATTTTTATTATAGTATGGATCGGGTTGGGTTGATCCACAAACATTCTTGTTCATATTTAATGTTACAAAAAATAATAATAATAATATGATGATGTTCTAAATCTTTGAATAAAATCGATTTAGTGAAAATACACATTGGACAACATTCAACCTGTTTAACTATTCACCTTCTAGCTAAACTTTTTAATTTGGAGTTTGGACACTTGACCCATTTGAGATAGCACACACATCGAGCATACATAAGTTGTTGAAATTGCCACTTCTACTTTAATATGTTTTGGCAGTTTTTCTATGGGCTTTTTTTCTAAAAGCAACAAGTCTTGCTATTCTCTTACCAGATATCACTTGCTCTATACGATCCTGAGGCTTCCTCAACAGCAAAAATGGTTAATTGTGATCAAGATATATGCATGTCTACACTCAGTGACCCGGATAATGATTGTAAAGCAGGTATGCGTTGTTCTTACTCTGTTAAGTACGGCGATGGGAGTTCCACGACAGGATATTTTGTAAGAGATACTGTACAACTTGATCGAGTTTCTGGAAATCTTCAAACCACTTTTATGAATGGGAGTATAGCATTCGGGTAAGTGTTCTCATTCCATTCTTAGCATGTAGAGGCGATGAGACGGGCAGGTCTTGTATATTGGGTTATGAGTTGTCCTTAAATTTTGGTCAAAATAGCTATGAAATTTAAATTTGGGTTGACCCATCAATACCTTTTTGTCCATTCTTTAAAGTTTTTATTATTAATTAATGTACTCAAAATAGTTATGGAATTTTATTACTAAGTTAATATAATTTAAAAATGTTAGTGCACTTTAGGCAAGCTTATGTTGCAAAAATCAGCGCCTAGCACTGATAAATCGGTAACCGGTCCCCACTAAGCTAATCACTCAGTTATTCAGTCAAAGTCGGCCCAAAATCGGATAAGTCTGGTCAAAATTAGGATTTTGGTCAAATTTGGACAAAATTGGCCAAAAATTGTAGAAATTTGTCAAAATTTCGTCAAAATTGAAAAGTTATATTTATCATTATAAAAAATATTGTATATATTAAAATAATTTTGAAATTTGCATATAAAATTCAATCCGATTAATCCTAATTGATCCCTATTCGACACCCCACCACCTTACTAGCGCCTAACGATTTTTACAACCATGCCTTTTAACCTGTCTGACTATTTTCCTTGATAGTTAATTTGTAATATTTTCTTTGATAATCATTATCAGTAAAGTACAACCTGAATCAACTTGTTATATAATTTGGGTATAACTGTTAACTATAAGTGTGATTTTGGCATAAAAACAGAAAGACTAGAGCTACATAGTCTATGCTAGTATGCTGACATATGAATGTGGTAGTAAATGGTCTATTATTCATGATAGGTGTGGATTTCAACAATCAGGGCAGTTGGGTTCATCATCACAAGCACTAGATGGAATAATTGGGTTTGGGCAGGCAAATTCTTCTATTCTTTCACAGCTTGCTTCAGCTAACAAGGCGAAAAAGATATTTTCACATTGCTTGGATGGCAATCAAGGTGGAGGCATATTTGCTATTGGAGAAGTTGTGCAACCGAAAGTACAAACAACACCAATGATTCCCGAGTGAGTTCTTATCTATTCTTATTTTACACTTGCAAATTAGTTATCTTTCAACTCTCATTATTAAACCATTATGAACTTACAAAAAAAGGGAAGAACTTCAAGTTTAGAAAGTGACCCAAAGTGTTTTAAGTGTTTATAAACTTTTAAATCTCTCTATTCAAACAAATTAGGTTTATTGCTTAATGAAATAGTTACTTTAATCACATTTACTACGTCAATTATTTATAAAGTTGAAAGAAAAAGGAACCTACAATCCTGACATATCATACAATAACACAACCACATGTATAGACCTTTATTGAAAAATTACTTGTTCTATCCTAAACCCATTTTAACTGCCTGAGTCATCCATCTTGTCTTCTCTAGCTAGCATAGTGTCTTTGATTTGTGTGATTCCTTCTTTCTTAGATGGATTTAGGCATCTTAATTCGTTTAATGGGAAACTAAGATCTAGCTCAACTTCATCTTGGATTTGTTGTTTTCATTTGTATATCATATGTATAAGGGGAGGTTCAAAATAAGAATTGTTTTTTTGCCTAAGAAGGCTAAGTAAGTGTTTTAGCCAATCTTAAACCGGATCAAACAAACTTTAATTGAACTCATTCCTGGCGTTGGAACCGGCTTGTCAAACTCTACCATCTTAGCTTTTAGGGTTTAGCTATAGGGTTTAGGGTTCGATGGGTCGTTCTAGCGTCACTAAAATGACTTTAATCGGAGTTTGTTTGACTCGGTTTATGAGTGGCTTTAAAGTCCTTCTTAGCTTTCTTAGGCAAAAACTACTTTTTAGCTTAACCTCACTTGTACACACTCATACACTCACACACAACTTAAAGATACAAATAGAACTGTATTTCACATTGTGATTAGGTGAAGTATACTGTTGATGAGAGCAGTTACTAATTATCATGTATTAGATACTAAGAATTGTGTGACGTAAATATCCTTTTTTGGTTCACCATTTATACAAGCAGATTCCTCATTGAATTTAAAGATAAGGTAAGTGCAAGACAATCTATGCCAAGGAAGTTGTATTTTTTTTTGATTATAATATATCCTTTTTGTACAACTTTTGTATGCTTTTTGTACAACAAATATATGTTTTTTTACAAATTTTCCATGTGTCGCAGGGCACATTATAATGTTGAGTTGAAGGAAATTGAGGTAGGTGGTGAGGTTCTACAACTTCCAACAGACATTTTTGATGTTGGAGAAAAACAAGGAACAATTATCGACAGTGGTACCACATTAGCTTATCTACCTGACTTGGTTTACAAGCAAGTAATGGAAAAGGTTTGTGAAATATTTTCACTTGAATCTTTAACTCTTTTCTCTTTTCTCTTTATGAGTCTCATGATTATTGTTTTGACCTAGATTGATGCTGCACAACCTAATACAAAAAGTCACACTGTTGACCAGCAGTTCACATGCTACAAGTACTCTGGAAAGTAAGTTTTCTTTTGTCGGTTTCATTTTCTAACTTTAAGTTTAAATGTAGCAAAATGGCGGGTTCGGGGGTTTAGGCGTACCTATTATCTCTAAAAACATTTTAAGGCTATATAGCATGTCTCTCAGATGTCTCAATACTGATTCCCTTCTACTTTAAGGTGTTTTTTTTTCTTTCAATCATTTTTACAATATCTCTTATCATAGTGAAAAAGGATAATCTTTTCTTATGTTCATATAGAATTAAGATTTACCAACTGCAGTAGGTATGTTAATACTCTTATGATCTAAAAGGCTATGGAGGGTGGTTGGTTCTTTTTAGCACTTCCAAATTTGTAATGCATAGCACATTTTTTTATATAATAACTGACGCATATGGAAATACTACATTCAGATGAGTTTTATACAGGATAAATTTTGGCTTTTTTCCTTTCATGCGTTTTTAATGAATAAACTGGTAGTCTGGTAATTTTGCTTTGATCTTTTTATGTTAAAATGAATTTGACCACATTAAGTGTTAGTTAAAGCCACTGTGCTATACAAAGTTACAAACTCATATTGGTAGATTGGTAGAATAGTTATATTTCTCTAACGGTTCTGGATTTTACTTTAAACTTATATACATTATAGGGTTGTGCAGGATCAAATTATGGGATCTTATCATTGATTTGATTCTTTGATTTTGCAGTGTTGATAAGGGTTTTCCGGTTGTCAAGTTTCATTTTGAAAATTCACTTGCTTTGAAAGTTTATCCCCATCAATACCTCTTTGAAGTTCAAGTACATTTTTCCTGATTAATCTTTCCTTATGCATTAATGGTCACTTATGGCAGCATTTTACTGAAACTTTTTGTTATTTTTTTTCAGGATGATGACTGGTGTGTTGGTTTTCAGGACAGTGACTTGCAAGCACAAGGTGGAAAAGAGATAACCTTACTGGGAGGTCAGCAATGTGGCTTCATTCTGTATTTCTTCTAGTCTTGTATCATAGTATTTGCTTGCCAGGGCTAAGTTGTGTCATGTTATCTTCTTTATTTGCAAAAGCATTTAAAAATTTGTTGCATTTTATATTTGAAATGTCTATGCGAGGTGGAAAATGTGCGGGTTGGGTAACAAGTCAATTTGGGTAACTAAACGGCTCGCTTTTGCCCAAATATAGGAGGTTCTAGGCATAAAAAGTTATCCTTTTAGGTCATTTTTGACTTGTTTCCTTAACTATTTTTTTTCTTTTACCTGTTAGAGATAAAGCATACCCTGAATTAACCCATTCATTAGTAAATGGGTTGAAATCGCCACCTCTGACAATTGATGTGCTTAACCTGAACTTATACTTTTTCAATATAATTGTGAATTTACAACAAAGTATATTT
Source organism: Flaveria bidentis (assembly GCA_018326385.1). NCBI lineage: Eukaryota > Viridiplantae > Streptophyta > Magnoliopsida > Asterales > Asteraceae > Flaveria > Flaveria bidentis. Next base: position 10,382 of record BJCM01068299.1, read on the forward strand.
CGAGATGTCTATTTTTATTTTGTTGTTTCTTTTTTACAAGTATTAAACTAAAACCATTTTTTTCCGTTTGTCATCTTAAAGTACAAGGTCAAACACTTTATTGAACCATTTCTATACTCAACAATTACAAATTTATGGTAAGCTGGAGTGATATTATTGTGCTATAAATTTTTGGCCACAACCAAATACACATTATGTTATCACTAACTTGAATTATTTCAGTTTCTTTTGTTAAGTTAGCTTTTCACATGAAGTTGCAAAATCTGTAGCCATGTACATTCATTATTGCATGATGTACACGTCGCTAAAGGAATATTGCACTGAAATTTGTTATACGAAGCTTTCATGATTTGAAAGGAGGCAATAAGACCAATGTTTTGTTTGCAGATCTTGTATTGACAGATAAACTTGTAACATATGATTTGGAAAAGAAGACAATTGGATGGATAGATTATAATTGTAAGTATACTTTTCTCTGTGATGTTCTTTTACTTCTTCAAATGACGCAATACTTTATGTTTGTGGCAAAATGGCGGGGATTGGGTAACGGGTCAAAGTGGATAAGTTTTGTAGTGTTTTTATCCTAAAATTTGGTTGAATTGGTGTTTTAACCCCTAACCGTAGGCGCAATGATTGACCTCTTCATGAGGTCCAACATATTTGACTTGTCACTGTTAATCTCCTTAGCTTTTTTGGTTGTTATATTTTTCATAACATAACAATTATTATTTCTATTGTCCTTGCTCCTTACTATTATTATTTTCATTTTTAATACTAATTTTGTTGATATAAAATTCTATGTTTTAAAAGAAATTTAGTTCGCATATAATACTTGTTAACTTCCTACGGCTTAATGTTTTCAGTTAAAGTATAACATATGCTCACCACATGAACGTATAAATACACCATGTCACACACAATCACACATACACACGGATAGAAGAAAGGAGATATGAGCAGGATGAACTTAAACTGATTATACTCCATTAGCCATGAAATTGACGTCCAAAACATGAAGTTAGAAGATAAGGTGCTGAGAATCAGCTCTCGTCTAGTGGCAATTTTCACAAGAGAAACTGATGAACCAAATGTGAAAGAAGATGTCATTTCTCTTTTGCCCAAACCCACTTAGCAGTTTTTTTCTTAATTTATCCCTTTTTCTCTTTGAGCTTTTCAGGTCCCAATTGGGTGGTTGTTTCTCTGATCTCTTTGTGATTTTTGCATGCTATCTGGTCTGTTTTTGTAAATTTTCATTTGGGTTTCTGTGCTTGCAGTCTTGGTAATTTGTTGGGTGGTAATGTACCTTGATCTCACTGTCTTGTATTGCTACACTCTGATTTACACACGTGTTTCACAAAGAAGAAAATACAAGCCCTTATAGTCTGATGTGTAATCAGCAACACTGCACTTGAGACAGATCTATAATTTAGCTAGCACTCTTGCCATTTGTATAAACTATTTCTGGCTTAATAAAGTTTGTAGACAACTAGGTTTTTGCTACTGTTAGAAAGATGAACAAATTGAACTCTTTTCAAATCGACCCATTTTGACCTGAACCAAAATGAAGATTTTTATTAAATTACTGGTTCTGACCCAAAACTTCACCTGTCCTGACCCCCTTGTTTTGCTAGGTATACTCTGAATGTTTTGATTATGTGATGTAAATCATTTGAATAGAGATTATGAGTTTTGATTTTTGTAAACAAAGAAAACAGACTTGTTTAACGTCTCACAACTTAAGTTAAAAGAAACGGTTAGTAGGTTACTTCATTTCATACAAAACTTGAATCCAAATGCCCCATTAATGATTTTTTTTAGGTTCTTCAAGCATCAGAGTGAAGGATGAAGAATCGGGCAAAGTGTATATGGTTGGTGCCCATAATCTTTCTCCTGCGGGTCGTATTGCTACATCAACTGGGATTATGGTATCTTGCTTCATATATCTTCTAATGGCTACTTTGATCGACCAAAGGATTATTTAACAAATTTGTTAATTAATCTTGTATAACATTGATTGTATACGAAACTAACAAAATTTGTGTTTCTGATTTGTTTTTTTAACTTCTACAAAGTACAGTGATCATGCATTTAACATCAATATCATTTTGTTATAGAATTACTCATTGATTTCATAATCTTACTAATTAGCGACCTGTAGGGTTTACTTCTTGAAATTTTTTCTTTTGCTTCAACTGTTTACATGTGTATAAAGTAGTTATTTTTTTTATATCAATAACGTACTGAAAACCATTATAAACCTTACATGATGCAGTGGCATTTTTGTAAAATTTTTATGAAATCAAAAACTCTTATTAAGAGCATATTGGAGTATTTAGAAATTTCATTAACCGTTTTGTAAAACCATATGTGGTGCCATGTTCAAGTAATTCGTGACAATGGTTCGGTGGTACCAAGGTTTTCATTATTCAAATCTTATGGTAGACAAATATGTATATATGTTGGATTATAGAGAGTGAACGAGCTAGCTTTTCAAGAAATGTGTTGTCTGTAAAGAGGTTTTGAATCAATGGTTTCAACTTTTAACAAAAGTGATTTTTTTGTGCTCATTTTGTTTAAAATTATTAATTTTTGCTCATCATTTGTGATTACAATAAACTAGAATTTGAGACTGTATGTTGATGTGGGTCTCTTTAGGGTTTAGTGTTTTTTTTAATATTTATTAATTACAAATTAAGATTCGTGCATTGTTGCGGATAAAAAAGTCAAAGGAGTTAACATTTCAGATGATACTCTTAAAAATCAACGTTTAAACGTTAGTAAACATAAATACAAATCAACCTAAAAATAGTTTGTAAAAAAGAAAATTAAGCAAAAAGTTTGTAAAAAAGAAATAAAAAATTAAGCAAAAAGTTTGTAAAAAAGAAATAAAAAATACAAATAAATAAATCATAAATGAAACTATCATTGACTTTATTGGTAGGTTTATAGTAATTACTATTGCTAATGAAGCAAATGATTGTTATCCAATCTTAATCTTTTCCATTAATTATAAATTTATAATCTCTATACTATTATATACAATAAAACTTTAATACACAAGTGTAAATTTGCCAAAAAATAATGATACCTAATGCAATTTATTAAGAATTAGAAACAAATGTTGTATGCAATCATATTTATTTTGTCTCTCATTTAATAAACTTCTACTTATTAATACATTAAATAATACATATTAATAATATATTATTTAATAATGTAAAATTATTTAATTCATTACATTATATTTGCAGGACCGTTGAAGGCTTGCAAATTACAACACAACAACACAAAGAGGAGAGTGACTCAAACTTAATCAAACAGTGAACTGGATTAACCACACAAGATGATACTAAGAACACAAGTAATTAACGAGACAGAACCAAAAGAACACAACACAAGGAAATGGGTTTTCAAGATTGCAGTATATTGCTTTCTCAGGTTCTATTACAAGCGTTACAAAGCATATCTTAAGTTACAAGAACACGAGAATACT
>BJCM01068300.1:0-13680 GCA_018326385.1 Flaveria bidentis
TAAAAATATTTGGTTTTAAAAAATTGAATTTTTAAAAATACCAATTTAAAATATTTCATTTTTTAAAAAGTGTTATGCTTTAGAAAAAGTTATTATTTTAAAAAAGTTTTATTTATTTAGAAATAACATTAATAAATAGATCTCTTATTAAATTATTAAATGTAAAATAATGTTAGATAATATTATTAGTAATTAAGTTAATTATTTAATATGAGAGAGATGTCAGGAAAATTTTGATGACAATGATTGTGGTGCTGTCATGTGCCATCTAAAGTTACTTTTTTATTATAGTAGTAAGATATTTAACGTAAAAAAAAACTAATGAGATGCAATAAGACTGTAATAGCACTCTATAGTTAAAAAAAAGCTGCTTATGGACATCGATAATATATATTAGATAAATATGCTGCTTATAAAACTCATGATATGTAGTGATGAACACACTACATGGAAAGAAAATATTAAGTTAATAAGGTCTTACATGATCATTTCGCATATTTTTTTAGCCAAACATAATTTCGTATGATTTGAGCAAATCAATTCTTGATCTGAACAATATGATATTAAATTTTATCTAATGGACTCCCGCTAGCCTTGTAAGGTTTTAAACGGCACATAATATCATACTTTTTTCTTAATGTAAGATAGTGTTAGTCGTTTTCTTATAATAAAGTTTTCGAGAACGAAAATGGAAAAGTGAAAACAATAACGAATTGTATTTTTAATATACATGCATGCTATTTGCTTCATCTCGTCAATACTCTTGTAGAAAACATAAATTATTATTGTGACTTGTAGTTTTAGATCGTTGTTCTAAAATACATCTATTTAGTAACAATAAAATGGAGTGTTTTTGAAAACCCCAATTAATTAGTGTGCTACTAGTTTAGTGGAACAACTTGTTCGTAAGGTGTCTTCATTTCAATTCAAAAAATTGAAGCTAGGTTTAGATCATATAATATACAGTTATAATTGGTTAATCGGAGAAAATTATAAGTTGTTTATAAAATAATAATAATAATTTGTTACTACGTTAAAGGCTAAGAAAAGATGTCAGTAAACCGAGGAAATTTAACATATACAATTTAGTAAGCATATGAACAACAAAGCACGATAGGTTATATCAATGTCATAGATGACTTTACTTTGTATATCATATCATCGAACCAACTATCCTATTTTCAACCTAAAATATCACAAAGTTTTAGCATAACTTAAGTGTATAAGTCAATAAAATTCTTGTTGTCTCGAGCATTTGTTGTGAACTTGAGTGTGTAAGAGCATTCACATTGGCTTTCTCATTCACATATTTATATTTACACTAAAAATATTACCTTTTTATTGTTTCTTTCAATTAAATAATATTTTTTTGATTTTTTATTGTTAGTTTTTCTCTCTAATCAACTCACAACCACTTTTAAAAATATTTTAAAAAAATAGGTTGGTTGTACTGTATTTTTCCCAAATATGAGTAATCACGTTACAATCCTCATAAATTTTTTGTCTACTTCGCTCACAACGATCTTTTATAATATATAACACACAATCACATCAAAATGAAGAATCTATTGTAAATGATCTAATATATTGTACTTGAATTTGTAACAGCCATCCTATTCACAGCGATTGAATAGCTAGCTTGTGAATCAACATTTAACTTAACCTTGAATAGGGAGCAATATGCATCTCATTCACATGTGTGTATATTGTGTTGGACATGGTATAATTTTATTGGCTATAAACTAAGGCAAGTGGTATAGATTTTACCTGTTTTGGCTAGCATATGATTCGGTGTGAGCAAACTCTAGAGTTAGCCGAACACAATTTTACAAGTGATCAATCAAAACATAAAGAACAATGGGTGAAATCATCGATGCCATCAGATATTGTAACACAACTACCTTAGCTCTTGAAGGCACATACCCAAGGATACGGCTATACTCATGTCTTCTTCAGTATTTTAGTGCCTAATTTAATATATCTAACCGTTTACGTATTTACTTATTTTCACCTTGTATGTTGGAAAATCTGATTTAATAATTCAAAATATTTACTATTAGATAATGTTAATTTCAACTAACAATTTGACGAGTATTGATCTCAACTTTCAATTTTGATACTAATAGTAGTCGTAGTCTGATTATTCGTTAACTCTGATAGTTTTTTTATGATGTATCACATGATGTGGTTCGTGATGTAACGTATAAAAACATAATTATAACAAAAACCATATATACAACTCAATTTTTTATAAAAAATATTTTGAAGGTATTTAAAGTAATGCTGTTGTTGCTAGTTCAACGGCTTGAAAAACAATAACACATAAAAATTAAGTGATATATTTATATTTTTTATTTTAATTATGTATAATATAATGCCACATATCACGTCATGATCAATGTTATATATCATATCGTCCAAAACTTAGAGAGAGAGAGAGAATTTAGCACTATCTTTTGTCGACCTACCAATCATATAACAAAGCTAAAAAACAGTTAAACCGAAAGTTATGATTAATATTGGTTTAATTATTAAGATTATTAAAATCCATTTTTCCTATTTTAATCGGCATTCTTAACTAAAACCTACGTTGTTCCCAATTATGCAATAAAAACATGGATTTTAATCTTATTGTTTATCGGGCAGCTGTTTTTTACATTCTTGTGATCTTGTAATTGTAAACAAAAAATAAAAGTAGCATGATAAGGAGATACAACCTGTCAGAAGCCACTATAAAAATTTCGAACTTTTTGGCCCATCAATGCATACAACCTTTCCTCCCACTTCTTGATGTATGTAAATGAGTCGCAATGATATAATGTGAACAAGAATCTTCGATCATGTGTTGTTTATGACATGAAAACAAGCACTATAAAAATTAACTTTACTGGTGTTTCGCATCTAGATCTGACGTGGTTAGTATATACACTTTATTCGTGTCGAATTAACATGTTAATTGTTAACTAACGGTTGTAATATGTGATTATTGGTGAGTGACTTTACACGTGATATATAACAACAAGCCTATCGTGATATATGTTAATGTTATGAATTAAAATATTTATTTCCGGTTCTAAAACCCTAAATGTATCCATTTACTTTAATATAGTTATAAATATAAAGGGCATCATATACAATTTATCTGGAAATTAAAAAGACTTACAATACAAATATGAACTTACATTAAAGTATTAAACTACCTATGAATGTTCCACTATCTACAATTGATTTGCGCATTTAGAATAGGAACTAGTTACCACTAGTAATTTCGTAAAACACCTTCGTGTTGTAATGGCAATATGCTTAAACTCAAGGTATTATTTGGACCTTGGTCTTCGGTTTGTGAAGAGGTGGTACTACTATAACTCCCACCTGTAACAATCTTTTGGCATATGTTGCTTAGCGAGTGCCTACAAGTTGGACATGATGAATGTGAACTAAGCCATTTATCAATGCAACGAACATGAAACCCATGATTGCACTTGGGTAGTATCTTAACTCGCTCTCCTTTTGAGAAATCACCTAGGCATATAACACATTCTTTACCCAACCCTGGCAATTGCAGTCCATGCCAATAGTTGACGGTTGGGAAAGTCTTTAGTGCTTTTTTCTTGATTCCGCTTGTGGTTAAACTAGATGAGGTGGTGTCCTCGCTAGCACTGCCTTCTGGGCCAACTAACCACATACATCTCAACACACACCGTATGATGGAGTTCAATCCTAGTGAACATATTAGGGCGCATAAAATCACCGATAGAACCATTACTACATTTGTATCAAAGATGTTATGAATTGAAGACTGGCTTGATGGAGGTGGAGCAGGCGTTGTTGTCATCACCCCCGACTGTTGGTTTATATAAGTATAGAGCAGAAGTTTTCTTGTATAAATATGCCCAAACTCATCTTTAAAAGGCATATTGGATAGACTTTGTGTAGTGTGTACGTGAAAGTTTAGTTTTTTGTGATAATTGATTTAAGGCTTTCTTTGAATGGGAGACTTGCTAACTATTAACATATATGTATATATAGAGGGTTTATAGTTGGGTCCCACATTTGGTGTTTTGTTAAAAGAATATATAGCATTTGATTTTAGAAACATTATGCATTTTATCTTACTGTTTCTTGTATATTTAAATATTCAATCTCATTTGGATCCTCCACTAAATTTTGTGTATTCTGATAACGGATGTCTATGCAAGTGGGACCGACCCATTTTCTCCAAGTCAAAGACTGCCACGTGGCAAATTTTCTTCGCTGATCACCAACCATTTCTTTTTCCTTTTGGCCATGAGGGCATGTAGTGCTCGATCATTTGGACAATACGAGTTATCATTTCTCTGTTTTGTTAAAGATATAAGTTTTAAGATATTGTATTATATAAAGATATATATAACTTTTTTTCTGAAATAGTTAATGTTATGAGAAATTAGATCCAAGCAATAGTATCATATTGCGTTATCATGCATGAAGAGTGATGCAATGTTTATGGATGTATGTCACTTGTAAAGTTTACGATTTGATATAGCATGTCGATAGCTAGTGAGATCGCTTTGATCCACTAATGACACCTTACCATCTGTCTTGATAAATTCAATATATCACACGGGTTCAAAATGAGATCTATGGACACCTTATGTTTCAATATGCCCCTCAACCAATGTTTTTTCCGAGTTCAATGACTCTTTGTTAATAACTTTGTTCAACATCAAGTATTATTGCTTGTGGCTCTCAAATTTCTTCGAGTTCTGCATTACTCACTTGTTTCATTTGATAGAATTTAAGGTATACATGGACTTATCTACCATTATCTCTTAAAAATATATGTTTTTAAAACTATATGGTGTCTTAATGAGTATGCATGTTGTGGGACCTGATATATTATTATTAATATTATAACGAAAGAATCATAATACTTATCATTGACTTAACCAACCAACCATATAAAGTAATGTTGACTTCCACCCTTTAAACATCACTATGTTGTGTGTTTCATGAGGAGTATTAAGTTGTGAGAATCCAAAGACTTCTGCATTGATCATTAAAATTTCAAACATTTGTTGATGATTTTAGTGATTTGCTTATGACAAAAATATTGAAATACACATTGATATAAACTAGAAGGTTTAAAGCACAAATTTGATTAAGATACTTTCAATTTCTTGTATAATAAATCTATGATTTTTAGTAAGTTGCTACTGATCATATGCGGCAACTTTGGTCATTGGGCAGAAACGTGTAGTAAATTTGATCATTAATAACAACTTTTGTTTCGATATCAACTTTATCGGTAGCAAAATAATAGTTAGTAGTAACCGAAGGTCGATAGCAATTTTGTTGTCAATAGCAATTTTGGCATAGGTAGCAATGATGATTGGTAGTAAACTTGTTGGCACAGATGGTTGGATGCTCTTTAGTAACTCTATTATTACTAATGGTTTGTAGTAACATGTTTTATTGATGATGATAATGTGTTATTACTGATGTAACTAGTAGCAGTTGACGGTTATGGCGATTATATGCGTCAACTGTTATGGTTTTTCATGAAAGATTTTGATAGTGCATTGCAATAGTCCAAACCCTATACAAAACATCAAATATGGTGAGAACACACACGTAAATTTTTATAGGAATTTGATGCTTGTTCTTGTGAATTAACTTTTTGTTATCTGATTAAGAATTTTATATATATAAATTAAATACTTTAATCTAAAAATTATCATACACAATTCAGAAACCATAAAAAGAATAGATAACTCTATAAAATTGTAATAAAGTTTTAAAATTGTTCTAATTAGGTAATTCAAAAAGTTTTTTTTCCAATCAAGTAACTCGTAATTTTTTGTCTCAATCAGATCACTAAAGTTTCAGGATTGTTCTAATTAATTTATTCATAAGTTGTAAAAAAGTTTTTTTTAAATTAACAATATTTATAAAAAACTAAATTATTTTAAAAAAATTTGAATTATTTAAAACAATTAACAAATTATGAGTGATGTTATTATAATACTCTTAAAACTTTAATAAACTGATTTGAACAAATAAAAATAATATTAATCACCCAACTGAAACATGTTTAAAAATTTAATGACCTAATAATAGCAAATAAAAATATGAGTAACTTAATTGAAACAATATTAAAACTTGCTTACTAAAGGTTTCCAAAAAAATATGAAATCAAGAACAACACAATAGTTATGCATTTATTTCCCTAGTTGAGTATAACAAATCCTACATAGCTTTGATCAAATCAAAGACCAATAAAGAAATTTACGAACCTTGTTAAACCAATGTAGATTAAAATTGTCTAACTACTTTTTTTTTAACGACCAACAAAGAAGACTTATATTAGAAAACCATCTAGCAAGAAGCTAGATCACCACAAATACAAGATTTACACCAAGAAACTATCAATAGGTTATACACCAAAACAACATGAGTTAAACATCAACCATGATTTCCAAGTAAGCGTTGATCTTGGCCCGAGTTTTGAACCATAAGAACCCACAGACTTTCACTTCTTCTACCACTAGATGCAACAAGATTAGCTTCTAGTCTAAAATAAGATCATTCCTAGCTTTCCACAAACACCAACATGCCGTCATGATAATCAAGTTTATGACCTTCCTCTTTTTCGACGATCCTTGGATATGGTTGTGGCTCTCTAGCAGGTCTCGGAGACCAAACACAAATAATGGAGGAATGTTACACTGTAAGGCCCCGTTCCCGGGACGCTTACAGCTAGTCGATCATGCATCATACGTACATATAGGAAATAGCATTATTATTCTTCATCATCGTTATCATTCGTTATCTTCCTTTTTGTACCTTACCTACATTCATCATTAACTTCTTTACATTCCGAACCAATGCCATGTGTTATACCCCACCGTCATGCATAAAGCGGCTACTGGGACGAAGTCTATAAATAGACCCCCATACATTGTGCTCAGTGGCCTGACCACAGTACGGGGTAAGCGACAAAGGTCCCATACATATGGTCAATCACAAATATTAGACCCCAGTGTGCATCCTTCTGAAGTAGCTAACCTATACACCGTTAAGCTAACATCCTTCATTGGGTGTGAACCTCCATACAAGGCTTGCAAGACTTCCTTTACTTTTCTTCCATTAATGCATGCATTTTTTCATTCATTATATTCCTCTTTTTATTATCTTCCACTTTACGTTACATAATACTTTTCATTACTTTTATAATCATACCACGTAAATCCACAAAAAATAATCATACATAATAAGGAACATAACAAAAACATAACCATACATAAGCATAAAATCATCATACATGACATAACATACATCATCCATCACATCACATAAGACATCATAAGGTCAACTTACATCACTCATGGAACATCCCAAGTCAAATCCTACATTTAACATTTTCCCTAAACATTCAGAAAAATATTCTAAGTTTTAGGCGCATGAGCACTATGCAGACACATGGCCTTCTGGGCGCATGAGCACTATGCAGGCCCATGGCCTTCTGGGCACATGGGGGAACACTTAGGCGCATGGGAAACTTTTTGGCGCATGGGCACTATTTGGGCGCATGGGGAACACTTGGGTAGTTTTAGACAGTTAGGCGCATGGACCAATCTAGGCACATGAGCAACTAACCCACACTCAAATCATTCTAATTCAATCCCAATTATCATTTCAACATGTCGTAAGCTTATCTCTAACATTCTAAGCATCACAACAAGAACAAGGCATCATCATAACATCATAAACACCCAAAATCACAACCCACCCATAATCACACATACACACACACACACACGGGTATAAACCCATATTTATAAAAACATTCACACATTCATTTCCAACCCCAAAATTAGTTAAAAGAAGTAAAAAGGAGGTTCTAGAACTCACCTTAGTAGCCTTTGGGTATGACTTCCTTCAAGCATGTTTGCAATTGAGTTCAAACATCTGAATTCAGTCTTCTTCTTTTACTCTCTAGAAAACCCGAAATTCTCTGTTTTTTCTCTCTCTAGAAATTGACAAAAAGTTGGTGTGTGCAAAGTGGGCGGTCATGCCACCCTTTTTGAACCACATAATATACATTTTTGGCCTTTGCACAATATTAGCCCCTCGACTTGGGATTTTATTGTTTTCCTTTATTTACTTCATTTTTGTTCTTCTTTACAATCTTTAAAATATCCGGGTGTTACAAGTCCACCACCCTTATATAGGTTTCGTCCCCGAAACCTGTTATTCCTCAAACAAATGTGGGTAATGTTGCCTCATCTCTTCTTTAGTCTCCCACGTAGACTTGGATCCCTTCTAGTGCTTCCACTGTACACGGACAAGGGGAACCACTTTATTCCTTAACCATTTCTTCTTACGATCAATGATTGTCACTGGTTGCTCCACATAATTGAGTCATTCATCTACCTTCATATCCTTTAGTAGTACAACCATGTCTTCTTTGGCTACACACTTCCGCAGGTGAGACACATGGAATGTCGGGTGAATTCCAGTTAACTCATCAGGTAGTTCTAACCTATAGGCCACCTCTCCTACTTGCGTAATGATTTGGAAAGGCCCTATGTATCTCGGGCTCAACTTGCCCCACATCCTAAACCGAATGATACATTTCCGAGGTGAGACTTTCAACATAACTCTATCACCCACCTAGAATTCAATTGGTCTTTGCCTCTTATCGGCATACGACTTTTACCTATTCTTGGCCGCCTTCATAAAGGCTTTGATCTTTTTGAGCTTCTCAGTCGTAGCCTCGATCACCTCAATATTATCCAAGTCCTTTTGACTAATTTCACCTTAACAAACGGGTGTTCTACATCTTCTATTGTATAGCATCTCATAAAGGGGCATACCAATATTGGCATGATAACTATTATTATATCAGAACTCGACTAACGGGAAGTGGTCATCCCAACTTCCTCCAAATTCAATGACGTATGCCCAAAGCATATCTTCTACCGTCTGAATGGTTCTCTCTAACTGACCATCCATCTATGGATGATAAGCCGTGCTAATATGTAACCTCTTCCCCATCGCATCGTGGAATTTCTTTCAGAATTTAGATGTAAACTGGGTGTCACAATCAGACACAATGGACACCAGCACACCATGACGAGTTACAATCTCCTTTATTAATAGATCCACCAATCTTTCAGAGGAGTACGTCTCGTGGATCGGTAGGAAGTGAACACTCTTTGTCAAACGATTACCCATATGGCATCATACTCTTTTGCGGTACACGATAACTTCGTGATATAGTCCATGCTGATATGCTCCTACTTCCACTCTGGTATATCCAACTGTTGGATTTTCTCATATGGCTCTGATGCTCAGCCTTCACCTGAAAGCAAGTAAGGCACTTACTCACATACTTCGCTACATAACGCTTCATACCCGGCCACCAATAATCTTTCTTCACATATTGATACATCTTTGTAGCACTAGGATGAATGGAGTATCAAGTCTTTTGAGCTTCATCCATGATCTTCCCACGTAGATCCCCATAGCGAGGAATCAACATCCATCCGAATTGGGTTCTAACACCATGAGTGTTTTCACCCGATTCCACGAAAAGCCTCTCATCCTTTAAGAGTTAAGGTGATCTTCTTTCAACGCCTCTTCTTGAAACTCCTTGACCTGTTTCATCATATTAGAGGTCATAATCAACTGATAAGCCTTCATCCGAATCAGTTCGGGTCTCTCTTTTTGGTTGAGGGCATCCGCCACCATATTGCCCTTGCCCGGATGGTAGTGGATCTCGCAATCATAATCCTTTATGAGTTCCAACCACCGCCTTTGCCTTATGTTCAAATCTTTCTGCTCTAAAAATTAATTCAAGCTTTTCTAGTCCGTGAAGATGGTGCACCTCGTCCTATATAGGTAGTGCCTCCAAAGCTTTAACGCAAAGACCACAACTGCTAGCTCCAAGTCATGTGTAGGATAATTGACCTCGTGAACTTTCAATTATCGGGATGCGTAGGCAATGACCTTTCCTCGCTGCATCAACATGCAACCCAATCCCGAGTAAGAGGCATCTGAATAAACCACCAAATCCTCGCTTCCTTTGGGTAATAACAAGACAGGAGCTTGAGTCAACCTCACCTTTAACTCCTTAAAAGCACTTTCTTGAACTTGACCCCATACAAACTTCACTTCCTTGCGGGTCAACTTAGTCAACATAGAAGCTATCTTGGAGAAGTCTTGAATGAATCTCCTATAATATCCCGCCAAACCCAAGAAACTACGAATCTCGGATGGCGTCTTTAGGGACATCCATTGCATCAACACCTCCACCTTCGTCGGGTCCACCATAATCCCATCGGGATTCACTACATGACCCAAAAATTGAACTTCGCCCAACCATAATGTGCAATTGGAGAATTTAGCATACAACTTCTTCTCTCTCAGCGTCTCCAACACCTCTCGTATGTGACTGACGTGCTCCTCCTCACTCTTCGAATAAATTAGGATATCATCAATAAACACAATCACTAATTTATCCAACATTGGTCAACACACTCGATTCATCAAGTCCATAAAAGAAGTTGGCGCATTGGTTTAACCAAAGGACATGATGAGAAACTCATAGTGTCCATAACACGTGCGAAAAGCTATTTTAAGAATATCTTTCTCTTTCACCTTCAACTGATGGTAGCCAGATCGAAGGTCTATCCTTGAGAACCAACTAGCAACTTGGAGCTATTAAATAGATCATCAATTCTCAGTAATAGGTACTAATTCTTCACCTTCAACTTATTCAACTCACAGTAGTCAATACACATCCTCATACTACCATCTTTCTTTTTCACAAACAAGACCGGAGCACCCCATGGAGAGATATTGATCTAATGAACTCTTTATCAAGCCATTCCTGCAGTTCCTCCATCAGATCCTTCATCTCAGTCGGTGCCAACCGATATGGTGCCTTAGCAACAGGTTGGGCACCCTGTATCAAGTCAATCTGGAACTCGATCTCGCAGTCCGGTGGCACACCTGGTAAGTCTTCTGGAAACACGTTCGAAAAGTCACACACAATCAGTACATCGGACAATTGTGGTGTTGGCATATTCACATCCTTCACGTAGGCCAAGTAGGCACTACATCCACGCTTCCTGCACTTTCCTGCCACCGCCATCAAAATCATTTTTGGGATCGTAATGACTTGATCACCATAAACCGTCACCGAACACCCTCAGGAACTTTTAGTCAGATCTTCTTCTTGTGACACAAAATGTTTGCCTCATAGTCCACCAACCAACCCATTCCTAGGACTATGTCAGACCCGCCTAAGGTCATCACGAACAGTCTAGCAGGAAACCTATGACCTTCTAGTTCTATGCATAGTCTTCTATCATCTCATAAATCCCGGTAGACTTACCTATGACAGTTTCTACATCAAAGGGCTCATCAATATTCCTACTACTTACAGGCAACTTAGCATAAAAAGCAGTAGAAATAAAACTCTTACAAGTACCAGAATCAAATAACACAGAAGCAAGAGTTTGTTTTACTAGAAACATACCTGACACAACATCGGGGTCCGTCCTAGCCTCCTCTTGAGTCATCGTGAATGCCTTGGTACTCGCCCTCTGGCCCTCGTTCCCGGTCTTCTTCCCTGCCCTGGAACTCTCATCCCTCGGTTTCTTGCATTCCTGACTCATGTGGCGCTCTTCACCACAGTTAAAACATCTGACCCCACGACAATCCTTGGCTATGTGCCCTGTCCTCCCACACTTGAAGCATACATTCAATCCCCACCTACATTCTCATGTATGCTCCCTTACATATTTTCCACACTTCCTTGACCCCACACCAGATGTGACCACACGTCGGTCATCCACTCGTGCACTTTTGTAATTTTTCGGGGCACTAACCCGTCCAAACCTCTTCCCATTCCAGTTCTGGTCACCACCACCTTTCTTACTCACCTTAACCACCACCACTTCTCGCTCATTATATAGCCTTCCAGCCAGATCAACAACCGAACTGAACGTGCTCAGTCGGGTTATGATCATATGCCTACGGATATCCGTCGGCAAGCCTTGAATGTACCTCTTAATCTTCCATGAAAGAGGCGTCACCTGATCCGGCACCAGCCATGCCATTTCGTTAAACTTGGTGGTGTATTGCTGGTGTGTCATACTTCCCACCTCCAGCTGCAGAAATTCTCTCTCAACCTTGTCCAACTCTCGGTGAGGACAAAACGCCTTAATCACCAGTTTCTTCAACTTTAGCCACCTCATTTTTCCAATTACCCGACTACCCTCGGCTTGGAAAATATCGTCCCACCAACACAGAGCCAAGTCCATGAATAAATGAGTGGCAAACTTCACCTTCTGATCCTCCTGGCACTCACTGATATCCATCCCAGCTTTTATCTTCCCCACCCACCGGTGAGCCCCATAAATACAGTCTCATGCTACCTCAGGCACAAGCTCTTCTTCCTCCTCCTCTTCGGTTGAGACAACCGTCTCGGTCTCCAGTTGCTCTCTCCCTCCCGAGGACCTATTCCTCTCCTTCCTTTCTCCTTCCCGCACAACTTTGATCACTTCCGTCACCATAGATGGTAAGATCATCTGCATGACATAGTGAACCTCCTAAACAATTGCCGCATTCACCGAGGCCTTTAAATTAGGACTCTCGTCACCGCCCTCCAGATGAGGGGTCCCGGGCTCTTAATAAGCCACCTCTTTAGCTCGAGGTCTTCCTCTCATGACCCGTGGTCCAGCATTACGTCCACCCCGACCTTCACCTCTAAAATCCTTCAAAGATCTACCACCGGCCATCCTCTAACACGCTATAAGATCCAAACACCAACATAGTCATTCAAGGTAATAACTCAGTTTTTGTCAAGTATAGTAAGTCCCTAATTACAGTGGTCAGTTGTAGCCACTAACTTTACCCTTCATACCCCCAAGCATTTCCTATTCTAACTACATCAGTATCTAAATCTACTAAAGACACATAGATCAAATAACATGTGCATATAATACCGGTTAACACTAAAGAAAATACTAGATAGCACGCAGCTACTCAGATTGGCATTCATTCCCTTTGTCCCATTCTTAGATTAAGTTTAGGTTTCTTTTGAAAATTTTAACCCGTTTCACTTAAACTTTAGCTCTGATACGAAGTTTTAAGGCCCCGTTCCTGGGACACTCCCAGCTGGTCGATCATGCATCATACGTACTTATAGGTAATAGCACTATTATCTTTCATCATCCGTTCATCATTATTATCATTTGTTATCTTCCTTTACGTAAATTCATCATTAAATTCTTTATATTCCGGACCAATGCTTTGTGCTATACCCCACCGTTATGCATAAAGCGGGTACTGGGCCGATGTCTATAAATAGACCCCCACACATTGTACCCGGTGGCCTGACCACAGTACAGGGGTAAGCGACAAGGGTCCCATACATATGGTTAATCACAAAGATTAGTCCCCAGTGTGCATCCTTCTAGGTAGCTAACTGTAGGACCGTTGAAGGGTATGCAAATACAACACAACAACACAATGAGGAGAGTTGCTAAGAACACTCAACTGATCAAACAGTGAAACTGGTTAACCTCTAGTAATGATGCTAAGAACACAAGTAAATATGAGACAGAACAAGATAGCAAAATACACAAGGAGATGGTTTTCAAGATTGCAGTATATTGCCTTCTCAAG
>BJCM01068303.1:0-11619 GCA_018326385.1 Flaveria bidentis
TTTCTACTTGGGGCCAGAATTTCTCATTGAAAAACTAACATACTCTATATTTTAAATAATTTTACATTCTTGAAAAACATTCATAAAGGGGAAAAACGAAACTAAAAAGAATCACAAAACTAATGTACTTACATGTGTTCACGCTTATATGGATATAGAGATGAGGTTGTGTGTAATCTAAATAGACATATTTATATGATTTCATTTAAATATTCTTATAAAATAATTATGTTAGGATAACCCTAGGATTGCTTAAAGTAATTCCACACTTTTGTTAGGGGATATCAAGAGTTGACTTATAGACTTAAATTGCACCTCTTATGGTTTACTTTGCTTACTATTATTGAAAATAGGCTACTTTGATTGAATGTATAGCTAGTCCTCCTTTCTTCACTTTAAGTTTTGAATATTAACTTGTTCTTTTTGTAAAAAATAGAAAATAGAACCCTTTTTTTGGAATTTATAGTTTTTATAGTGGAATAATATTTTTATCTTGTTAATGTGAAGAAGATATAAAAATAGATTTATATCTTGGAATAATATAAAAAGACGGTACCCGATAAATCGTTAATTTACACGTCAGTATGTGAATAGGAGATAATATTATTACAAGGTATCCATAAATATTCAAGAAGAAGGATGTTATTTGAGTAGTGTATGATAAATTGACTAAAATGTTATAGGTTATAGGTTATTCAATCAATACACTATTACGAATACTTCACCGTAAGATGAATAGACTTTATGGTAAACCGGCATCTATTTTTTTCTTCTATAGATATGCGTTTCACATCATATTTTGGAAGAGTTTCGAAAATTATTGGAGACAAAACTTAGGTTTAATATCGTTTTTCATCAATAGATGTGAAGCTTGAACCAACAATTTAGATCTTAGAGGATATATTATGCTTATGTGCACCATATTGGATGAGGTCAAGTACTTGTATTTTGTTGAATTTAAATGAAATGGTTGCTTACATAAGAACGTAAAAAACTTAGAAAAATTTTATCAGCTAAACATACACTTTAACAGTGCTGCACTGATCATGGTTTTTCTCTAAAGTAGCAAAAACCTATTTCACAAGACTAGTATCTCATGTAGGGATAATCACAACCTTTCATGATCAAATCAATCTTTTATAAACCTTAATTCTGTAAAATCTTAGCCACAGAAAACACAATTTATTTCCATTTTTGCAATTGTAGAATTCTTGAGGGGTGTTTAGTGAAATTTAAACTTTAAAACAAACACCAAAATGATGAACATTCATTCATTCAATTCATAGATTAATATTTGTACATACCCTACTCAACAACAACATTAAAAGCACCAAACACCATAACATTTGGAGATGTTACATGATCTAAACAAAGATTTTCTCAACTTCCTACCTCAATCCATAATCAATTAACATTATTCCATTGCTTATGCCCCGGAAACCATTTTGGGCACTTCGGGCTAAAATAACTCGACACCACCTTGTCATTTAACAACTCCACGATCGGCTTGTATTTCACACACCTCGGGGTCTTGTACTGGTTAATAGAAGCGCCTAAACTTATCGCATAATCCATCAACTTATTAAACGTCCCATTCTCAACAATCTTGATCTCCAACGCCCCTATTGACTTATCTGAAGCTCGACCCTGCCTGTACACGCTATTCAGTGACTCTTCGATTGTAAGACAACAATCTTCATAAACCGAAGCGGGAATTGTGGTTGATCCATTTTCAACTTCCCAAAAGATCACGTAGTGGCCGGGGATCGTGGTTGTGTCTGCATAGCTCGTGTACTCGGTTAAGGTTGCACTAAACGGGAGCAAATGGTTAGCTGCTTCCTCGACTGCTTTATGTAGCTCGAGTTCGTCGGTCTTGTCGGCATCGATACTTAAAGCCACATTCTTTCTACAAATGAAACTGAATTGAGGAGCTTTGTTCTTGAATCCAACAACTTTTAGAACATCACCAACTTTATATCTATAGAGACCTACAATAACAAAAATCATTGCTTTTAGTTAGGTTATTCATTACAATAAAAAAATAGTTGATGACTTAAATATTTTTCGATATAATTTTGTAAATCTTTTATACGTTACATAACACATGCATATGTTTGGACTTTGGACCCATCAAGATTCATGAAAAGCAACATATAAATTAAAAAACAAGATTTTTGAAAATGATAGAATCACACATCTTACTGATGCATTGTTCAGATTAGTTTTTAAGACAGTTCAACCGGTTTGACCGTCTGGTCCGATTCACTAGTTTAGTTGGTCTGACCGGTTCAACTAAAGACGGTTCAAATACACTCAAACCAACCAGTTATGTATTCGGTTATGAAATACTAGTTAAAAAGACAAACCTGCATATGTTGTGACAACGAGCTCGTATTCTTGACCAAGCTTAACGTCCGCGAGATCAACCAATTGTTGATCTTCTTTCTTGCCTTTTGTCGGGCCCGGGCCCGGGCCCACAACGCCATCATCCCGATGAACCGGGAGGAACTCGAAGTAAGCCATGGTGGGTATGAGTGTGTATGCAACCTCACTAGGCTTACAAAGTGGGTTCAAATTGACCCCAAAATAACACTCAGAAGATGCATACATTGTGCACACCAGAGGCAACCCATTACTATACTTATCAAGGGTCGGTATATACTGCGCCATAGAACCCGTGACTATAACGTCGACATACTTCGTGTTCGGCCACAGTCTCGTAATGATCCCTTGCCACGAGTTCCTTGAGCACTCGTGCTCGATGAAATCCGCAAGGTCCGGGTCGGGTTTTAATATTTTCATCACGGATTCCCTCACGGCCGGGTCGGTAATAACCGGGTTCAAAGTACCCGTACGGATATCACGGGTCAAATCACGCCAATTTTTTATTAAAAACTGAATAGCCCGAATGAAACCGGAGGCAAAAACCGCCCCGACCCGAAGAACCTCTTTGTTGAGGCACAACCCACAAAGCATTTGGGAATACATGCTTTGATACGGGTCGGTGCAGAGGATGGTTTCATTCGGGCTGGTGTAGTTGGTATACGGGTCGGATGGTCTTTTTGTAAAATGGGGGCTTTTGTAGTAACTGGTTAAAACGGGCCGGGCCATGAGCCCGCCCGGAGTTTTGGTTTCGGATTTTATGAATAAAAAGTACATTCCTTTGCCTTTATCTAAACCGGTGACGAACTGGTTCATCACCGGCATAAGAAGACTGTATAATGCAGATCTTCTTCTGAGCTCGTCTTCGATGGTGGGCATTAGTTTTCTTTCTCCTCCAGAAGTACCAGAACTATATTCAAGTCGATCAAAAACCAAATCAAAACTTGAATTTTTATTGTCTAAAATAAGGGTGTTTACGGTTCAGTTTATAACCACGAGACGGTTGAAACTGGTCATAGATTTGGTTTAACGGTTGTTTCAAAAATTTAGTTTGGTTAACTGTTTATATAAAAAAAACCAGTCGTGTAAAAACGGATCTGATCGTAACATTAATATATTATTTATTTTTTTAAATATTTGCTAAGTATAGCTAATTGATTAATTTAAACAACACTCAAGAAACTATTTGAAAAAAATAAGCAAAATGTTGATTAAAGAATTTATTAAAACCATGAAACAAAGCTGCATATTTTTTTATGTAATCGTGCCTTCTTTTTTAACACTTGTAAAAAAATAAATGAGCAAAAACCATAAAACCAAACCGGAACAAACTTTAAGTAACAGTTCGGTTTGATTTGGTTTGGTTTCAAATTTCAACATTTAAGTTTCGGTCTTTAATCATCAAAAAAAATAATATTAAACTCTATACAATGGTTTGGTTTACGATTTATATCACAAAAAAGATGGCAAAAAACAGACCGTCGTAATGGTTTTTTGTACTATTTTATATAAAACACGTTACTAACAATCTAACCTATTATTCGACTTAAAAACCGTCAAAACAAAAAACGAACACGTTAGTCTCGATCACGAGATCACGAAAGCATGAAGCTTTTGTTCATGTGATCATCAACAGTTCATTCGAACCCGAGTGATAACATAACAAAAATGATACCTCGTTAAGAATTCCGAAACGGGGTGTGACGAAAAGATGGGGGATTTATCGCCATTGGCGATACGAGCAATATCCTTTTGGATATCTTCATAGCCGATCACCGGAATAAGTTTTTTAAAACTTTCACGGTCGGTTCGGCCCGAGAGACGGTGGCGTTGGAGGTACTCCACGGTCGCGTTTTCGGTGAGGATTTTGGTGAGTTCACGTTGCTGGATTTCGTCGGGGTTCGAGGTCACATCTTCGATGAATTGAAGCGTTTTTTTGTATTTTTCGGTGAGCCCGTAGTCGGTGGCGGTGGTGGTGGTGGTGGTGGTTGCTTCCGGCATGATGGTGGTGGTGGTGGTGGTAGAAAGGTGGTTGTGGGAGATGTGATGAGGGGATGTGGTGTTTATATAGAGGAGATAGTGGTGTGAGTGTAAATATGTAGGTGATTGTGGGTGTTTGTTTTTGTATTAAAATGTAATGGAGTTTCATCACATGTGGATTCTCAAAGAGGAACAAGAAATCAAGATGGGCTTACATTATTGTGTGAGAAAAAGTTTCTAGTATTTTCATTTCAGTTTATGTTTTTATATGTTATGTTTCTTGTTTATATGTTTTTAGAGGCAAATGTACGATCATGTTTCGTGTGATACATGTTATCGTAGTCGGTCACAATTATTCATTTCTTAATCGATACGCACCCTTGATCCTTTTAGAAGACAACCTATAATTGAAAAAAAACTCTTTGACTTAATCCAGATCGTTTTTGCTTCAAACAAGACTCTAACACATTAACTTTTCATTTGTAATTGTCTTGAGTGTCTAATAAATACTTGCACTGAGAATCATTGATGCTTCTTACCGACATACGTACAAATTATGTATTTAAAATTTATCAAACTAATTTGATTTTATGGTTTTAAATAACCTACCTTTAACCAACACATGTGTAAGTTATATGTGTAGGTTATATGTAAACGAAATATCAAAATAATTTGTTCATGAAACAATAAAAGTTACATTATATCATCTTCTAGAAATATAACCATATTGTTAAAACTATTTTCAGAATAAAATGGAGAAGATAAATATACGATGTTTGCTAGTAAATATATGTTTGAGTAATTGGATGTATTATTTAGCGGGTATACGTGTTATTATTGTTTAGATCGTTATAATTAGGGTGTTCAAATTCGGATATCTGAAATTCGGATATCCGAAAAATTCGGATAGTGGATTTCACTATCCGTATTCGAATCCGAGTCCGAACCCAAATCCGAAATTTTGCATTATCTGTTCGGATATTCGAATTCAAAAAAAATTGTATTATTTAATAAATTTTATAAAAGTGTGATAATATTTATTAAAGTTTTTTATCAGATATTCGAAGTTTTTTATTAAAATGCCCGATATATCTAAAAATTTCCAAAATATTATATTAATATTTATTAAATTTCTATAAAAATATTTTGGATATTTTAGATATTTGAAATATCCGAAAATTCTCAAATTCACTTTCCGAATCCGAATCCAAAATTTCGGATATCCGAATTTTGGATTTTCGGATATTTCGGATTTGGTTTCGGATATTTTTGAACACCACTAGCTATAATCTTGTCTTATACTTTGATTCAACTTTTTTTTTTGATAGCTTATCTTATTATCATATTATATAACCAAAAGTTGTCGATACAATGATACAAACAACCTTGTTTTCCACGTAATTATCTACTTCTTTTTCTTTCTACGTACATGTACTTGTTTTTCCAACCGTGTATACGTCTTGTTAAGATAACAATATATTTACATAAAAGTTATATAGTTTAAAAAATTGCTGGAACTATATTTAAACAAAAAAGACCAATGATGTGGGATCTTGTTTTCGCCTCAATCTTTACCACTAATATAATGAGTTCAACGGTCCTTATTCATCACTTCACACGTTTTGTATGATAAAATTTGGTTTTATTTGATCAAGGTTATATGCGTGTGCATGTGCCCGTGTAGTGTGTTACATATATGTAACCCCTGGTTGATTGTTCGTTTATATATATATAACTTACACATCTTTATGACTTTATGTGGTGTGTCAGTTATACTACCTACATCAATAAAAGTTTAAATATATGTGAAAATATTAGTTTGATGAGATTTTTTAACGTATATATGATGTGTAAGAAACATACATTCTAAAAATATAAACAATTGATTACAAAGATATATGAATTAGATTTGTTCCTACATACACTACAAGGAAGAAGACCAATAGCGACGACAGATTTCGCCGCTTTTAGTGGGGTTTGTCGCCGCTATTAGTAATTGTGGCGACCAATCGTCCAATGAGACATCGCTAATACTTGTGTCACCAATTCACAAATTACGAAGATTTGCTCGACCGATTCCTCCTTTGATACACAAAATCGACATATTGGAGGCTGAATATTAATGCTTTTTTTGCAAAGAGTTGCAAGTGTGTAGGCGATTCAACTCCATTTGTTTTTAGCAATGTTTTCAGAATCGGATCGGACGTCGAACCGGACGCCTTACTGGTTTGGTGGTCGGACCGGTTGGATCGAATTTAACTATATTTTAATTATATTTATATATGTAATTAAATATTTGTTAGAAATAAGGGTGTGAAAATGAGTCTCTCTAACACCCTTGTCCCACATTGGTGTGACAAATGAAACATTATGTGTTTATATGTGAAAACAAGGTAAAAAATATTGAATAACTTTATGATATTTTTTACACCATGACCTACCCGTGCACAAGGGGTGCAAAAACGGGTTTCTGCCTGGAAAATTTGGGTCGCACGACATGCGGACACGGATGTCGTTCGAAATAAATCGGGTCCGCGTGAAGCCGGTTTTTTGCTTCAACCCGTTATGGTGTATTTTTGCTCTTAATTTATGGTTTAACACCATGTTTATACCCATTAAAACTAAAAAAATAATATATGGAAAACCGGTCCGATTTCTCGGTCCGACCAGCGGTTCGGGACGAACCAGCCGGTTTGACCAGTACAAAACGATTCACCCCAGACCGGACCGGACCCGGCACCGAATCCTGATCAAACCTGCCGGTCCGATCCGGTCTCAACAAACATTGCTTCTTAGGAACCCATTCATTCTAGGGAAACTTGTAGGCATCCGCAACAGACAATTTATGTTAAACGAGTAATGGACATTATAATGATGGTTAATTTAATATATCCCGACTTGCTTCGTATGCTTACTTTTTACATGTTACTCAAGCTCATGAATCATTCGTTTTCCTAAATAGTTTTTTCAAATAATTTATATGTATCCAAAATACATCAAAAGTATTAGTGACCAATTATTATTGATTTAAAAAGCATATATAAGTTATTAGGCGCCAATAATAGATACCAACATGTAACATCACACAAATAAGATACGATATTTAGGTAACATCACACGAATAAGATACGATATTTATGTGACAAGTCGTAAGGTAAACTTCTAGGATGAATCATAATCAATTGATATTTATGTAAATCATTATATACGTGATCACAATGAATACCGACAAATCCATGAAACCCGACAAACCACTTTTCTATCGATTGAGGTCGATGGCCTCTAAGAAGTTAAAGCCAGTGTGTCTTAATGTGATGAGACTTAAACCAGATAAACGGTATATCTTCATGTTTGTCCTCACTCCGCTTTTATTGTTAGATATATGATTTTTTCCATTTAGAAAGTAACATTAAAATGATTAACAATAGTTTTTGAATAACAATACAGTATTTTTAGTTTCTTGGTGGAAATGTTATTAAAATAGTTTATTCTCGTATGACACTACTTGTTTGACTTTAGTTTATACAATACATACATATAAGCTTCTATTACGCCAATTGCCAAGATAACATGGTTTTTTACAAAATTTATAAACTTTGATTGAGATAAAACAAAAGTATTTTAAAAATGCAAGGTTATATTTACCTGATAAAAATTATTTTATCTTAATAATAAAGAGTTAAATATGATTAGTAAGATATTATGTAATTGGAGGGTAGATCTTTTTAAATAACACTATATAATTGAAAACCACAAAACCAAAATAAAAACATTGATTTTGATGGTTCATGCCAAACGAGAAGTTTTTGATAAACTAAAGTATAGTAGTTAAAATAAAAAAAATCTCATTTCTGCTTATAATGTTTGTTTCTCTCACATCTCTCCTAATTTACAATATTGATTTTTATCACCTGTAGCATGAAGTGTAGGCTTGATCATCATATATGCTTTTCATAGGTTACATAATATATGCTTTTCATAGGGTTACATATATGTAACCATGATTTGAACAAATAAGTAGAGAAAGAGTAACACCATCTATGATACACGTAACTCAAGTTACATGTGCTAGTTACTTGTATAAAACAAGTTACTTGTATATGCGTAACTCAAGATACAATCAAGTTAAATTCATGTAACCTTTTTTTACAAACATCAAGTCTCCAAAACAAAAGAAAAAAAGAAAGAAAAACTAGACGAGTTACAATCAAGTTAAATTTATGTACCCTTTTTTTTACAAACATCAAATCACCAAAAAAAAGATAAAATAAAAGGAAACTAGACTACCCAACTACATATATGTATATCAATTTTAAGTTACATGTACGTAATGCTAATAAAATCACCAAATAAAAAAAACTAAAAGAAGGACATATTATTCTGAATGATCGACCTCCAATGCTCAATGACCCTATTACAGGTTCGTTTGAGGGTGGTCAATACAATCAGTTTCAGAATTAGTAGAGTGTTAGAACACTTAACTGATCTAATAAGGAATCGGGTTTAAGTTAAAGATGCTAAGAACACAAGTAAGTATGAGACTAAACAAAGAAAAAGAACAAGATAAGTATGGTTTTCAAAAATGATGTATATTGCTTTCAAGTTTTATTACAAGTGTTACAAAGCATAAAGATAAGTATAAGAACCTGAGACACTTTATACTACATCATACAACCGATTATACTTTAAAACCCAGTTGGAAACACTAATCTAGACAACAAGATCAATGTATAGTCAAAAGACCGATCGCCTTTTGACTTATGACTATAACATGTCATAACTCATATCCTAATATATTACAAAAATAATAAAAGGTACAAAACAGAAAGTTATAAACCAATGACCATAATCTACAGTTGACAAAAGCATGAACCTATTCACCAACTTATCTTAGTCTTTAGAGTGGCAGCAAAAAGTTGTTTAGCTTTTGTCAAAAGGTGATCTGAGAAAACATGCATTCTCTGTCTTCGAAAGAAATCAGTCTTTGGCTTCGGAAGACTTCATCTTTGGCTTTGAAAGATTTGTTATTTGACTTTAAAAGATTTTACACTTAGCTTATTTTCTCTTAGTTGTGTAAAACTTACAAAGTATTTTTATTCTATACTTCATGCATACATACTGAAAGCTCTTTGAATACATCAACCTTTAAATGTAAACCTTACACCTATGCTTCAATTGTTCCTCTTCATTGATCTACTGCAACAGAAACTAATATGTGTTCAATTGAATTTGATAATCTTACGCAAAATCTTTTGGTCGAGAGAGAATTTAATTCTTCTTACTCGATCTTTGTGGGAGAGACAACGGCAAGAGAGTTTTGAGTAGAAAGATGATGATAGATAAGAGAATTAAGAATTCAATAAGGAGATAAACCATGATTTAAAATAGTATCAAAATTAAAAGAGTGTCAAAATTACTTTATTAACCATTTAAATAAAAAATTAAAAAAATTGATTAATCAAGAGTAATTTTTATGATTTTTAATTATAAATATTACTTTAAGTTAACCTCCTCTATATGATTATATCATAAATTCTCAATATAGGAACTAAAAATACTTTAAACATACATAGATAATAACATGTGATCTATTATTGGTTCCACTCGTAAAATATCATTCTTTAATAATAGTCTATTTTATGTATTATAAATGAACTATTACAGAGTTTTTATATATTCACTTGAAAATAAAAAAAGTCACAGCTTATAATTAATATAAAAAAACAACAAAGTTATATTCAAACATTAGACATTTGCTTGAATGACTAAATTGTTACTATAGTGAAAAAGTTTGAATCTAACTATAAGGGCATGGGGTAAAAAACATATTTTTAAAAGGACGAATTTAATATATATAAAATAATCAGGCATAAATTTATAACACTACTGGCAAAAGGAGGGAGGGGGCGGTCAAGCTCGAACTTGCTACCTGAGCTTGAGTCTGAAAAACAACTCGTAAGTCAACCTCGACCTTTGGAAAAAACTTCTAAACGAACCGATCTTAAGATCATTTAAGTTAAAACCATTAATCTTAAACTTAAACACGTTTAGGTTGTGTTTGTTTGTGTCTTCATGACACTGGTCAGATGCAAAGGTCTGACTCGGTCAGACCTTAGTGTTTGGTTAACAGCCCCTTATTGAATAAGAGGTCTTATTCTCCCTCTTATTAGGTCAGACATGCTCAAATATCTGACCCAAAATACTCAGCAGTCATCGACCTCCACCATCCCCTCATTGTGCTCGCCGGCCATCACCATCACAACACCTCCCGCCACCCCTCCATCTCAAAATCGCAGCCGCCTCTTCAGCTCGAAACCTCGCGGCTGCCGCCCTCTCCCGTCGTGCTTCCTTCGTCAACCGCCCCTACTTCTCGCGGCCGCCCCCTTTAGTTGAACCACGCCGCCGCCCCCTTCAAGTCAACCTCCATCTCAAAGTCGCGGTCGCCTCATTCAAGTCGAACCACACCCACACCCACTGGAACTGCTGATCTAACGAATCATCAAATCCATCCTTCTGATCTCACAACCGCCTCATTTATCTCGAACATCGCGGTATGTTTACATGATGCTCCTCTGTTTTTTGTGGCTTTGGATCAAGCTGCTTATATGATTTTAGCTTAAAATGGTGTGATTTTGGCTTTGTATCAATCTGCTTTTGGCTTAGGGAGAAGCATATAACTTAAGGGATTTTATCTTTGCTTGATTTTGGTTGATGGAACTTGGACAAGCATATAACTTAAGGGTATATTGAACTTGGCTCTATTTGGTTGATGGTTAAGATTTTTGCAGGTCTTAGACAAGCATATAACTTAAGGGTTGATGCATAGTTGCATATAAGTGGTTCATAAACATCAATTTAAGTTTGGTTTGTATTTCTATGATATGGTTAATTCTTCTAATATTTATAATACATGTTATAATTAATAGATTCTTTTAAAGAAATGGCTGGAAAAAAAATTAGGATTAATTGAAAGCACGAAGGAGTTGAGAAACCTTTCTAGAATCATGTATTTAGATATCCAACCAAACAGACTTAATCTGGTTCAGCACTTATTGGTTCAGATCTCTTACTAGTTCAGACCTCTTATTCGTTCAACATTTATCCATTCAGAAGTTGTCAAACAACACATTAGACTTGATTCGACTCGACTTAGCTCGTTTACACCTATAACTAAAACCCAAACCATGTCATACGTTCCATGATATGTTGTGGTTTATGATGAATAAAAGATTTGTTTCGTATTAATATATATATATA
>BJCM01068306.1:0-14796 GCA_018326385.1 Flaveria bidentis
CTTGGGTCATGTAGTGAATCTTGAGGGGATTATGGTGGACCCGACAAAGGTAGAGGCGGTGATACAATGGAAGTCACCAAAGACACCATCTGAGATTCGTAGTTTCTTAGGTTTGGCGCACTATTATAGAAGATGCATCCAAGACTTCTCCAAGATAGCTTCCCCACTAACCAAGTTGACCCACAAAGATGTGAAATTTGTCTGGGGTCAAGATCAAGAGATGGCTTTTGAGGAGTTAAAGGAGAGGTTGACTCAAGCTCCTGTCTTGTCAATACCCGATGGAATCAAAGAATTGGTGGTTTATTTTGATGCTTTCTACTTGGGATTGGGATGTGTATTGATGCAAAGAGGGAAGGTTATAGCCAATGCATCCTGACGGTTGAAAGTTCATGAGGTCAATTATCCAACTCATGAGTTGGAGCTAGCAGTCGTGGTCTTTGCGTTAAAAATATAAAGGCACTACCTATACGAGACAAAGTGCACCATATTCACCGACCATAAGAGCTTGAAGTACTTCTTTGAGCAGGAAGACTTGAACATGAGGCAGAAGCGATGGTTGGAGCTCATAAAAGATTATGATTGCGAGATCCATTACCATCCATGCAAAGCCAACATGGTGGCAGATGCCCTTAGCCGAAAGGAAAGACCTGAGCCGATTCGAGTGAAGGCTTATCAGTTGGTCATGACCTCTGATGTGATGAAGCAAGTTAAGGAGTTTCAAGATGAGTCATTGAAGGAATATCATCTTAACTCTGAAATAATGAGAGGTCTGGTCGCAGTGTTGGGTGAAAACACACTTGGTGTTAGAACCCGATTTGGACGAATGTGGATTCCTCGTTTCGGGGATCTACATGGAAAGGCTATGGATGAAGCTCATAAAACTCAAAACTCTATTCATCCTGGTGCTACGAAGATTTATCAAGGTATGAAAAAAGATTATTGGTAGCTGGGTATGAAGCGTGATGTGGCAGAGTATGTGAGTAAATGCCTTACTTGCTTACAAGTGCAAGCGGAGCACCTGAAGCCGTATGGAAAGATCCAACTGTTGGATATACCAGAGTGGAAGTGGGAGCACATCAGCATGGATTTTATTACAAAGCTACCACATACCATGCGAGGGTATGATGCTATATGGGTGGTAGTTGATCGTTTGACAAAGAGCGCTCACTTCCTATCGATCCGCGAGACATGTACATCCGAGAGGTTGGCGGATCTGTTCATTAAAGAGATTGGAACTCGTCATGGTGTGTCGGTGTCTATTGTGTCGGATCATGATATCCGGTTTACATCCAAGTTTTAGAAGAGATTTCACGATGCTATGCGGACGAAGTTACATATTAGCACGACTTATCATCCTCAGACAAATGGTCAATCAAAAAGGACCATCCAGACACTGGAAGATATGCTTCAGGCATGCGTTATTGATTTTGGAGGAAGTTGGGATGACCACTTACCGTTAGCTGAGTTCTCGTTTAACAATAGCTACAATGCTAGTATTGGTATGCCCCCTTAAGAGATGCTATACGGTAGGAGATGCAGAACACCCATGTGTTGGGGTGATATTAACCATAAAGAGTTAGAGAGCATCAAGGTGGTCGAGACTACGACTGAGAAGCTCGAAAAGATCAAAGCCTTTATGAAGGCAGTCAAAGATAGGCAGAAGTCGTATGTCGATAAGAGATGAAGACCGATTGAGTTCTAGGTGGGTGATAGAGTTATGTTGAAAGTCTCACCTTGGAAAAGTATCATTCAGTTCAGAAAGCGGGGCAAGTTGAGTCCGAGGTACATAGGGCCTTTCCGAATCATTTCTCGAGTAGGAGAGGTGGCCTATAGACTAGAGTTACTAGACGAGTTAAGTGGAATTCACCCGACATTCCATGTATCTCATCTAAGAAAGTGTTTAGTGGATGAGGATATGATTGTACCACTGGAGGATATCGAGGTAGATGAACGGCTCAATTATGAGGAGCAACCGGTGGCGATCATTGATTGTAAAGAGAAGAGGTTAAGGAATAAAGTGGTTCCTCTTATGGCAGTACAGTGGAATCAAAGGAAGGGATTTGAGTCTATGTGGGAGACCGAAGAGGAAATGAGACAGTATTACCCACGATTGTTTGAGGAATAACAATTTTTGAGGACGAAACCTATATAAGGGGGTGGACTTGTAACACTTGATTATTTTTATAATCAAGAAAAGAAGGAATAAATTTGAAGAAAAAGAAAGAAAAGCAATTTAACCCAAGCTAAGGGATTAAAAGTATCAAAAGGACAAAATGTTTGAAAAGTGGGTGTAAAAGGTGGCATGGCCGCCCATGTTGTCTACACACCCTTTTCATTTGGATATTTTCAGAGAGAGAAAGTGAAGGAGAGCTGAAAAATCTCGGTTTGATGAGGAAAAAGAGCAAAAAGTCGAATTCAAGGTAAGAATTCATGAGTTTTATGATGTTCGTGACTAGCCATAGTCTCAGTTATATTCTTATGTGTGTTTGGGTGTGTTTTTCGTGGGTTTCTAGGCGGTTGAACTCACTTGCAAATGGGTTTTGAAGAAGTCATAACCAAAGGCTGCTAAGGTGACTTCTAGGACCCCCTTTTTACTTGTTTTTAACTGCTTTGGGGCTAGAAATGCATGTATGTAACTTTTTTATAAAATGGGTTTTCACCCATATGCTTTATGTATGTGTGTTTACGGGTGGGATTTGATTTTGGGAAATGCATGTGTTTGATGATCATGTGAATGTGTTTCTAAGGCTTAGGATTTACGATTTAAGCTTAAAAACATGTTATATGATGATTGGGGACTGAATTATGATGTTTAAGTGTGATATAGACTGCCTATGCATCTAAACAATGGCTCATGCACCCAACCGAAATAACTTCCTAAGTGTTCCCATGCGCCCAAATAGTACCCATGCACCTAGAAATAGGCTGAAATTTACTAAGTGTTCATGCGCCCAGGCACTCATGCGCCTGCATAGTGCCCACGCGCCATGCACCACAATAGTGCCCATGCGCCTGGAAGTTCCCCATGCGCCTAAATGTTCCCATGTGCCCAGAAGACCATGCGCCTGAACAGTTTCCATGCGCCTAAGACTTAAAATATTTTTTTGAATTTTGGGGAAAATGTAAAATGTAGGCTTTGACATGGGAGGTTCCCGGGGATCATGTAAGTTAACTTTTTGAAGTCATAGATGATGTGCTGGGCGATGTATGATGTGACATGAATGATGATATATGAATGATGCTTGTGCATGATGGTATGTATGATGAATGTTATGTATGTATGATGGTGCCTTGTATGGTGATGTTTATGTTTATGTTTCTTATTATGTACGCTTATTTTCCATGGCTTTACGTTGAATGTTTTTGTATGTAATGAGAAGTATATTGTAACGGTAAAATGGAAGATAATGAAAAGTGGAACGAAATGAAAGAATGCATGCATTAATGAATGAATAAAATTAAGAAAGTCTTGCAAGCAATGTATGGAGGTTCACACCCAATGAAGGGTGTTGGCTCAATTGTGTGCGGGTTAGCTACCCCAGAAGGATGCACACTGGATTCTAATCTTTGTGATTAACCATATATATAGGATCCTTGCCGCTTGCCCTAGGTACTAGAGTCAGCTTCGTGCATAACGTTCGAGGTCTATGAAAGACCTCAGGCCCAGTAACCAGCTTCGTGCACAATGTTCGGGGTATAGCTTATGACATTGGTCCGGAATGAAAGAAAAAATATAAGTGATGAATGTACTTGCCCTAGGTACTGGAGTCAGCTTTGTGCACAATGTTCAAGGTCTATGAAAGACCTCAGGCCCAGTAACCAGCTTCGTGCTCAATCTTCATGGTAATGTACATGTCATCGGAAGTAACGAACGTACAAAAGATAAGTAAGAAAGTTATGAATGAAAGTGAATGATAATGACGTACGATGAATGAAAGAAAGTTACTAAACGAATGATGAAGATAATAATGATATTATCTATAGTATGTATGATGTGTGATCATGTACGAAAGTATAGAACGGTTTTGAAAGAAAATAAAGTATGTTTTATTTTAAAACTAGAACTCACTCAGCGACAGTGACTTTTATGTGTTTCCAGTTAGCAGATAATGGTTGCTGAGGATGGCATGGGGCGGCTACTTGGCTCATTTGGATGGCATTCTTTTGTATAATGTTTTTGCATTGAAAATGCGAACAAACAATGTTTTTTAATGAATGTTGTATTAACTTGCAAAAGCATTTATATTGAAATGAAAGTTATTTTAATGTTTCCGCTGCAATGTTTTATCAAAGTTAATGTATAAACATATGTTATACGTGCGATGATTGACCGGCTGTGAGCGTCCCGGGAACAAGGCCTTACTTATTACCCGCATGATGATACCTACAGACATTGCACAATGGTAGAAGGTTAACATAGGCCCTAGCAACATGTGCTTGTGCAACAGGAATTGGTTTTCTTTGAGGTACCTTGGGTGCAGCCACAACAAAGTTACGAGCCGGTGTGAACTTGCGTTTCTTGTTATTGTAAGATGGTTCATTCTTACTCTCCTCAACTCGTGATGCGTAGTTGAATAGGCCAAATGATCTCCACCATCTTGCTTGAGATTCCAAAATTCCTCCTCCAACTTTTGTAGCTCAATTCTCGGGCAGAACTTCTGGATGGCAATGTTCTTGAATTCATCCGAAGTTAGTGCCAACACAGCATGAGCACCACGGTTCCTCTTCTCACTATTCCACCATGTAAGTGCCCTTTGTTGAAGTACACTCGTGGCATAATGGACTTTGATCGCCTCGGGACACTCACAGTTAATGAAGGTGTTTTTCATGTTATCAAAACACTCGAGAAATCCAGTGGCTCCTTCATTTCCATTAAATCTAGTGGGTTTGCAATGAGCTAAAGTGCTTGAACATTTAGGTTTGGTTATTTTGCCCATGGTTCACACTATTCTCTCATTTCACTTTACCATTGTTGTTGTTACTAGAGTTGGTCATCAAGGTACTATTCAGTTCGGCAATCATGGTCGGAATGACAACATCCATTTGTCGAGAGATCATGGTGGCCAATTTGTGGTCGGAGGTACCACATTTTCCATGATAACAAGACATGCTGGATACAAAATAAGTTAGTCACGGGAATTTGGAGGTAAAATATAATAAATCAAACAAAGATTATTCAAAACTTGTAAAACACACACGGAATGATTCCATTTAATAATGCATTACCATTTGGAAATATTGACACGTCAAGGTGAGTTAACTCCAATTGTCTTAGAAACTTGTGTATATTGACCATAGTTTATCACTCATCCCAAAAATCCCCAGGTAAGCATAACTAGTCACACGATTGATAGGGATTTATGCAAAATGCTTACCTTAGCCCTAAGGCTTTTTGCCTGGAAATCCAGGATACAAGTGTCTATGAGTCATACAATATTTCTTTAGGTAGATGGAACTAAAACCTTGATGAGATTTTCATAGATTAGACATAAAGCCTAAGGATTTGAACCATTCGATATAAAGTGTAAGATCCCACATGTCGTCAAGAATAAGTTTAAGAGATTTCATTGTCTAGAGAATAAAGGATTAAGAGTAAGTTTTAAGAGAAACAAGGAAACCAAAATTTTCAATTACAAAGCAAACCTAACTAAAGGCATCAAGTTGCATATTAAGAGGCCTTCCTAAATAGGTAGCATCATGTAGCATGCAACGAATACTTATTTACAAGATCATAAAGAATTTTCCTTATGAGGTTCATGCATCACTATAGTCTAGGTCACCATTTATAATAACCTAAATCCCGATAGTTATGGGCTCTAATACCAATCTGTCACATCCCAACTTTAACAGCGGAAACGTCGAGATGTGAGGGCTAAGATTATCCATAGCCATATAATGCTACCATTAAATGTAAATATGTATATTCATAAGTTTAATAAAGCATTACAACCAAAAGTCTCAACAAAATAAAATAACAAAAAGTTCCAAGTTTTCAAGATTTCATGACATTTCATTTATTTAGCATTTCCTGAAACAGGTTAAAAATAAAGGTCAAATTTAAAAGTTGGTGAGTTTCTATGAGTTAAGCATATATATATATATATATATATATATATAAAGGTTTACAAGTTGCAATTCATGTCAATGGTTATGAATAAAGCAAGTTTATAAATAACATATAGCTACAATCAAACCTTGACTGAGAATATTAATTACAAGTTATAACAATTAGCTAAGTGTACTTTATTCCCATGATGAACAAGCATACATCATCAGGAGCCAACAATAACCTTGGCTTTAGCACCAAAAAGGCTTGTCAGGTCCATGGATCTATGACGTCATCAGGCTAGCAATAGTTAATGATTGTCAACATATAGTGTCTACCATATAAGACTCACAATATTACAAATAACATGAAGAAAAGTAAAGATGTATTGCATGTGCATTTACAAGTATCAAGATATTTACAAGTGTAAGTTTCTACGTTAACATGGTTCACCCCAAAAGGTGTGAAATAAAGTAAAAGAGGGGCATGAAAAAATCAAAAGTTATATATATAAGATGATAACAAGAAATAAACGATGCTCCAATGATTCCTTTTAGAAGATACCTAACGTATATTTATTTTAAGGTTAAGTTTAAAGGTAATATTAACTATTAAACGTGAACTAGGGTTTAAATGGGAATTTGGGGTTTTTAATAACTAAACAAAGTTAATTAACAAAATCAAATATGTTTAATCCAATGAAAAGAAATATCCATTTTGATAATTTAATATGGAGAGGAAATAAAATCATTTATAAGGATTTGTGAAATTTAATTATATTTTATAATTATCATGATTAAACTATATTTACAGGTAATGTATTGATCAATAATAATTTAGTGATTTAAACTATTATTTAAAGTTTATTTTTATAAAGATAAACTAAGTATAATGTTTTGTTAAAAATATTTTATAAAAATATTAAAGAATTTAAAGTAATAAATTTACAGAAAATAATTAGGTGACTATAAAATAATTAATGTTTATGAAAATGATTTTTATAATTATTAAAAATTTTATATAATTTCTTTAAAGGCTGAAAAGCCTAAAAAATATGGTTTAAGGTGTCCGGGTTCGAACCCAAGTCCTCTGTGTATAAGTTCAAAGTTTTAACCGGTGGACTTGCGTCCCATATTTGTTTAGGATCTGATTAAAATCCTTAAAAACGTTTATTAAAGAAATCCCCCAATCCGCATGAACCCTAGAATGAAATCGAATCAAATTGAACATCAATTCGAGTGTTTTAACCGAATTAAACTAAGGGCTTTTAATCCCTAAGTGTAATCGAGTATGTAGGTATATTTTACTTAATTGATTATGGACAGATTGAAGTGACTATGCTCGGTTTAGTCTCGGTCCACTTGTGAAGAACAAGATGTCTGGAATCGATGTTCCTGTGGAGTTTTTGAGAAATTGTGGTTACAGATAGTTGAAAGGGATCGAAGGGGACATTTGCCCTCTCATAAATAGTTCAAACTCGTTATGGTTTGACCCTATCGATTTTCATTTGAATGTGGATGGAATGGGGTTTAATCCGATGTTAAATTCGTCGTTTCATCTAAAATTGAAATCATTGAGGTGTTAGGAACCGTTAGTCGAACGTGTGAGCTCAATTAATTGGGTTATTAACATGTTTTTATGGTCGAACGATTAAAGGCCATTTTACTTAATTAACCTTTAAGTTTTTTAACATTAATTTATCTTGTTAATTATTTAAGTTTTATAATTTATTATTTCCATTACTATTATTATTTTAACTTTAAGTTTTTTTGGTATTCTTATTATTTTTTCATTATGCTTTAAATGTAAACTTAACTTAATGAACAAGAGTTGTAATAAGATATATTATTTTTATAACTGTTAGTATTAATATTATTATTATTATTGCTATCATAACTTAGTTGAGTTTTATAATAATAATTAGAAGTTGTAATTACTATTATTACTATTATTTAGTAATTTAATTTATTAACTTTTAAATTAACAAAGAAACAAACATAAATAAGCCCTCAAAGTTTCATTAATGACAAATAGATCCTTACAAGAACATAGCGACTTTAACATTTAGATAATGAAAATATGAAAGGTTACAAGTGTCCACTTCCTCCTGCATGGGTGATGATTTGGGAGCCTTAATAATATGAGTAGCTTGGGTAGGGGTTGGTTTGGATTTTCTTTGGTAGGTGATGGTTATTTGTGGTTGTGTGGGTTGTTGTGAAGTAGAAAGTCTGGGTTCAATACTAGCTGGTGTTGCTAGGTTGCCACCTTGAGCAATGAGCTCGAACATTTTTGGGACAAGCATTGTTTCTACCTTGATAAGCCCACAATCGGCTTTCTCATTGTCTTAAATAAGTCGGGCTTCATCTGCCCTAATTTTAGTACCCTACTTGTTCCCCTCAACTGTAAGCCATTTTACAGTTGAGAATGTGCCGGACATGTCTAGGAAACATGTAATATTTTAAGTCATCCATGTTTGCAAGTAAACTAGTATACACAAATTATAAGTACCTAAACTTGACACCCTGAACCATCCCATGGACTAGAAGGAGAGATCCTCAGGAATTTGGTCCCATCCTCCGTGTTTGTTGGAAAGTTGTGTAGAGTCCAACAGAGCAACCTGATTATGTTGCTTGTGAAGTTGCATGAAGAAATCTATTGGATTCTATGGCCAAGTTTGGCCATTTGAAGTAGCTTTGTTGTGAATGAAGGTAAGAGAAAGGGCGGTTTGTGCGTGAATTTAGGTTAGAGAAATTTGCAGATAAAGAAAATAGTGAAAGATGGAGAACCATTAATTGTATGTACATGAAATGGATTTGAGACAAAGTTATTGCAAGAATATAAAATTTAAAATCCGGATGTCGGTCGCACCTCTGAAAAGTGCCCAAAAAGATAGTTTTCTTGGAATTTGAAAATCTTTAGAGGGTATTTTGTCTTCGGAAGCTTTTATAAAAACTTTTGAAGGTAAATTTGACTTCGGAAGATATTCCTGAGTGTTTTGGAAATTTGCTTCGGAAGAAAAAAACTTAGACTGTTTATGCTTCTGAGACTAATTTGATTTCGAAAAAGATTAAAACTAAGAAGTTTTACTCTTCGAAAGAGTAAATCTTCCGAGTGTAAATTGCTTTTGAAAGAAAATTGTCCTTCAAATACACATGAGCACTTATAGTCATATTTAAGCTTCGGATGATATTTCAGAAAATCTTTCAAAGGTAAATGACTTATGAGTAGCTAATTGATTTGAAGACATCATATTCTTCTGAAGACAACTTAATTTCTTCCGAAGGAAATATGTTGAAAATTTCCAGAATTTTAAGGAATATCATTCGAAAAGCATTTCTCCTAAAGTAAAATGGGCTTATATAGGTGATAATTTAGATAACTTAGAACACACGTATTTTAGAAATAGTCTTGAATTAAGTGTTTAAGAAAATCTATTCAAAGTTAATCATCCTAATAGCTGATACAATATATTTAAATCTCTGTTCATCAAAATCCTTTGTAAACAAATAAACACATTGTTAATTTTTGCTAACTTTGACTAGTTTTATCATTCCACTTTCAAAATTATCTCTAATTAGATGATACCTGATTTTGATGTGTTTTGTCCTTAAGTGTTGCACAGGATTCTCTGAGATAGAGATAACATAGATGTTGTATATATGGATTGAGTCTCCTTGAAATTAAATCCACAGTCTAGCTTCTAATTCTAAATCCAAAGCACTTGAGCATAGTAGCTAGCAGCAGCAATGTATTCAGCTTCAACAGTTGATGCAGATAAACGGGATTCTTTCTTGCATTGCCATGAGACTATCCTTCTACCAAGTAATTGACATCCCCTAGATGTGGACTTTGCAGTCATGTTGCAACCACTATAGTCACTATCTGTATAAGCATACAGATTGAAGTCAAAATTGTTTAGATACCAAAGGCCTAGTTTAGGATCACTTTTGAGATATTTAAGAATCCTCTTGACAGCAACCAGGTGTGACATCTTGGGGTTGGCTTGATATCTTGCATAGATGCATGTAGCAAACATGATATCAAGTCTATTGGTTGTGAGGTACATAAGAGACCCAATCATAGCTTTGTAAAGGTGTTCATCCATACACTCCCCTTTAAGATTAGGTCCACAGGAGTGGTTTCTGGCTATAGGTGTCTTTGCAACCTTACACTCAATCATGTTGAATCTTGTAAGTATGTCTTGTACATACTTTGACTAAATTATGAAGATGCCATTGTCAACTTGCTTCAATTGAATTTCTAGAAAGAAATTAAGTTCCCTCATGGCACTCATTTCAAATCTATCTTTTATCAGCCTCTCAAAGACTTTGCAAATCTTTGTATTAGTTGATCCAAGGAAAATGTAATCTACATACACGTGAACCAGCATTAAGTCATTCCATGTTCCTTTGATGAAAAGAGTTCCATCTATTGTACCCATCTTGTAATAATGTTGACAAAGATACTTAGATAGTGTCTCATACCACTTCTTTGAGCTTAGTGCAGCCCATAGGGAGCTTTATCAAGATTGCAGATATAATCAAGATGATCTAGGTCTGCAAAGCCAGATAGTTGTTTGACATACACCTCTTCATCATCACCCCATATAAAAAAGCACACTTGACATCAAGTTAGTAGACCTTGAAATCCTTGGATGCAACAAAATCCAAGAATATCCTAACAACTTTCAGTCTTGCCACAGGAGCAAAGATATTAGTGTAGTCAATTCCGTCTTCTTGTGTGTACCCTTGAACAACTAGTTTTGTCATGTTCTTGATGAAAAGTCCTCTATCATTCTTCTTGTTCCTAAAACCGACTTGGTTCCTATGGTAGTCTAACCTTGAGGATGAGGAGATAGGTTTTAAATCTTTTTTCATATTGATTCTTAATTTTTATAATGAAGTTCTTCAAGATCTTAGGGGTTTCATCCTTAGTTCTAAGGAAAAAGACCCAAATGAATCTTGTAAAGTCATCTGTGATCACCAAACAATATGAGGTCCTTCCTAGACTCATTACACTGGTGGGGCCAAAGAGATCCATGTGTAATAAGTGTAGGAGAGTAGTGATGGCGTTCTTTTTCTTTGGTTTGTGAGACACCTTGTGTTGCTTCCCCTTTAGGTATGCAACACAGGTCATCACTTGTAAACTATTTCTTTGGAATTCCAGTTATTAAATGATTCTTAATTAATTTATTCATGTTCTTAAATTTTACATGACACATTCTTTTATACCAAAGAAAAGACTCATCAGTATTTGCTTTAGATAGAAAGCAAGAAACTTCTCCTGAGGGAGATGTTTCCTTTAAATCCATCATGTACATGTTTCATTTTCTTGGGGGTCTAAGCACGATATGCTTTTGAGAAATGACCAGCTTGGGCTTGAGAACAATACACTCATGCTCAATGAAGAGCATGTTGTGTCTCTCATCACAAAATTTGGATACACTCAGTACATTTACCCAAGCTCTTTGACAAATCTTACCTTTTTAATGTTGAGCTTAACATTTTTGACTCTGCCCCTTCCAATAATGTAACCCCCTACATCTCCTCCAAAAGCAACTTGCCCTCTGTCAATTTTCTCAAATTTTTGAAACAAAGAGCCATTGCCTGTCATGTGCCTAGAACAGCCAATATCAATGATCCATACATTTCTCTTGGTCTTCAGTTGGTCCTACACAAAAGGAGAAGATTAGTTACATGTGGAAACCCAAGCCTCATTAGTCATGGGTTTATCAAAATAGACTAAAGACAATGCAACAGTGATTGATCCTATGTTAAAACATTGGGGATCATTTGTTGTTGTTGATGAAGAACTATTACTCATTTGATCTTCCTTCATCTTCCACACCATCCTTGGAAGATTAGAATTAAACTTTAATACTTTGGAAGTTTTAAGAACTTTGGAAGTTTTGGAGACAGATCCTTCGAAAGATTTTGTTTTCACTACAACAAGCTTTGGTGCTTCGCAAACATTCCTTTTTCCAAGACCAAATTTTCTTCCAAAGCCAAGTTTTCACTTGCCATCAATTCCATTTTGGAGCTTCTGAAAGGAAAATATTTTCCTTCCAAAGGTTTGTTCTTCGTGTCTTCTCAGAAGCCTTCTTCTTGGTCATGTGGACAATACTTTTGGGATTGTAGATACAATCCATAGCCAGATGAGATGTACTACCATACATGATACAATCAATTTGTTTTCTTCTGAGAGACTTATTATGAATAGAAAGCCGAGTTTGATCACTTTCCATCTCCATCTTCATCTTCTCAGATGTTACAGCATGCTTCTTAGGATGAGGCTTTCTCTTGGATGTGGATGGTTCATGTTGTGTAGCAGTGCTACATAGCTAATAAGCTTTCCTTTCTACACTACAATGAGCTAGACATGAACTAGAACTCTTGTTACTAGAGTAGTATTGAGTCCTTAGTCTTCAGCACTTCAAATCCTGTAGAAATAAAGACTTGATTCCGCTTGGAGTTGAAGGTGACCTTGATCTCTTGAGCCTTATTTGATCTTCTTTTGGCTGCTCCGATCAAGTTCTTCCTCTTGGTGTTTGGCATCCATGGTTTCTTCCTCTTCTCGGAAGAATAGTGACCCTTCTTAGGATTATCTACTTCTCTCTTCTCAAATACATGCTTCACTAACTCTTCTTTATCCTCTTCTATAATGGGTCTATTAGTGGAAACTCATCTTGACAAGTTTCACACCTAGGAGATCTTCCAGAAAGTAGAGTGTGTGGAGGAGCTATCTCACTAGGTCCTAGTCCCTACTTGTTCTGATAACACACTTTTGCATGAAAGGATGAGGATATAATGTTTTTGAAGGTCTTTTCTTCAAGTACACATTTCTCTTTCCTAGCTTTGTCATAAGCTCAATCTGGAATTCAGTTAAATTAGTGATGAGATCTTTGATTTGAGTCCTGTAGTTGGTATCGTTCATTTTAAGTTTGTAATCATTTTTAGCTCTTTTGAAATTAGATTTTAAGATATTTGAGGACTCAAGATCAGATGTCATCTCTATGTTATAAGACCTATATTTGTTAACTTTAGCAATGCACTCTGGGATACAAAGATGTTCCAATACCATGGTTTCTTTATGATCTGCCATTAGTGCTTGGTTTGGAGATGCATCTTTTACCTAGAAGCTCAAATCAAAGCCTTTTTCTTTACCAATAACTGCAACTTTGTAACTCCAGGATAAACAAACTTGAATCAAATCATGAAGAATTAGATCAAAATAATGATAATCACAATAAACCCCTTTGATCTTCAATTAGATTGCAAAATATGTTTACAAGTAATCCCTCAATCTATTGGTCATTCAACCATCCACCAACACTAATGACAATTAACCTATTAATAGTCTAGACTAATATTCACTAATTGCACTTAACCCCTAGACTTAGGCTAATTAATACAAAATTACTTATTAAGCATAAAAATGACTAAAAGCAAGATAAAGTATATTTTGTTCCCACAAAATATATTTATTACAATAAAACTCCTAGTCATCTAAATCTTCAACGTCTCGTCTCGGATCCTCGTCTCGAACGTGTCGGCTTTGAATTTTGTTGACTTTGACTGTAACGTTGACTTTTGTTGACTTTCACTGTGTTGATAATATAGACTATCTTTTATAGCTCCAACAATACTCCCCCTTAGTCTATCATTATCAAGGTCTTCAAACGAAATCAGCGTCGAGAAGTCAACAGTAGAAAGATCTTTAATTTGAATCTTTGTGAATCTGATGAGAAAGATTTTTCATCTCATAAGCTCCTCTATTTATATGCTCCCGCTTATCGAGTGCAAGCTTTGCAAGGATATTGGAACAAGTTTCCCAAATCTCTAATCTTGAGGGCCTTAGAAGATGTAGGAGGAGGATTCCTAGCTCGGTATCTTCTACAAACTTGAGGAACAGGTTCTTCTGATCAGGTACACTACTCAACTCATGATCGGTCATCAATTAAAGCAAAAATCTGAAACACATTCTCAAACACAATCTTGATATTTCTAATTAGATCATCTTATTTTAACAAAATAAACCCGTGTTTATCTGTGCGTGAAAAACAAGCGAACCCGTGTTCGTTTGTGCGCAATTTCTTTGAAATACATGAAAAATGATAAAATTGTAACAACATAATATGAAAAACCTAAAAAAAATTGAAATGAAAATTTATTATAATTTTTATTTTATTATATCATTTTTTTATCTATCATTATTTTCTTTTTGTTTTTTTTAACCGAAAACTGAATCAATCATGAGATTATGCAAATAATACAATTTGGTATCAGAGCCTTATTGGATCAAATGCATTGAAGAATTGAAGAATTTGTTGCTGGTTTTTGAAGATTATTGAAGCTATTCATCATATTTGTAGAGAGATAAAGTGGGTTTCTAGAGAGAGAAAGTAGATCTAAGTTCAAATTTCTACAAATTCAACAACAACAACATCAGATCTATCATTATCTACAAAATATATTGAATCTACATCATCGTTTGTACAAGAAAAATCAATGAAAAACTTCAGATCTGAAAGTTTCTCTCACACACAGTAGTGTGTGTGTTCTTGGAGCTTCAACATTTTCATCCAGCAAAACTAGCATCATTATGAACGAAAGTTCAAACTGTTCCGGCGAAACTACAGTTTCGTCCGGCGAAACTGTAACTCCGGCGAAACTACCTTATCCGACGAAACTGCAACAATTCTGACAAATCTATACAACCTGTGAATTTAATAAAATTTTCAGCGAAATTAT
>BJCM01068308.1:0-10963 GCA_018326385.1 Flaveria bidentis
TTTTTCCCTTCTTTGTTTAAGTAA
Organism: Flaveria bidentis; assembly: GCA_018326385.1. NCBI lineage: Eukaryota > Viridiplantae > Streptophyta > Magnoliopsida > Asterales > Asteraceae > Flaveria > Flaveria bidentis. The sequence goes on from BJCM01068308.1 coordinate 25, forward strand.
AATTATCAAAATACTCTTACTTTAATAACACAAAATAAAACCCTACCCCTTATTTTTTCTCCATACAACCAAAAACTAGACGGATTGCCCCGATTTTGATATTATATTTTTGTTAATATTTTCAATGCAATTTAATTACATTCCGAACCGAACCAACCCGACCGCACAAGCCGAAAATTTTTATATTATTTTGTTATTAAACGATCAACGAAAAATAGTGACCCCACTCGTTAAAAATCTTGGTTCCGCCACTGCGTGTACTTGCAACATTTACGTTATATTTCCACATATATCTTTTGGAAAGTGTAATACAAAAGATATAAGCTTTTATTTAAGTGATCACCAACCAATAAGCATTAGATAAATTGATTTGAAAAGAGACACCTCATAGCTTTTAAAAATGAAGATAATGGGTTTGAGTTTCATTTATTGTAATGTTTCAAGCGGACCATAGGTTTTATCACAATTAGTTTTGGGTGGTGAATTTCTTCTGAAATGATGGACGAACTGGGTCATGGGCGCTATCTTTGTTAGTGGACATGAGCAACTTTTTGCTAATGGGTTTACCCAGATGATTGAATTTAAAATATTTATTGAACGTTAAAAGAAACCTTTTGCTAATGGGTTTACCCAAATGATTGAATTTAAAATATTCGTTTTACGTTAAAAGAAAAAACTAATCATCAACATCCCTTCGAGATATGTTTCTTACATCTTACACCTCGTTGTTTGGCTACTTTGTATTTTTGGGTTTGATCTCGCTCTTTGAGACCCACCACTCACCACTTGTTAAAAAATAATAATCAATTCAAAAGTGTTGTAAAAATGATTGTTACGACTTGAATGGATAATTATCTACAATCAAATATGCTTTTATTTTTGTTGTTTTTAAGGGCAACATAATTGATTACTTAATGAAACAAGCATCTGGTTGTTAGAAGATAACAAAATCAAAGATAAAATATGAATTTATTTTATGTTTATTAATGAAAAACAAACAACTAGTTGTTAAATTTAAAGAAATTTGTACTTCATGAATGATATCTATGATAAGTCCAAGTTATAGATTTGATTTATTTTTTTCTATATTCTATGGATTTTATACATTGTTTGTCGTAATATGTTTAGTCTCTGAGATAAATGTTTATTTGTTTCGACTTCCATGGACATATATTTATGAGTAAACTTGGTTTTCATCTCAAAAGATGGTAACATGAAATGATGAAATTACCCTTCTAAAACCACCACTTACAAAAAAGAAAAGATACTCAATGTGCGGGCATCTAGCCTAATAGTATCAACGTGTTGTGATGTTCATGAGGATTCAAGTTCCGTTATGAATAATAACGTATGTAGATAAATGGATGCGTTATTACATCAATAAAATAAAATAAATTAAAATAGAAGATGGAGTGACCAAGAAGGAAGTCATTATGGTTATTAATGGGCCGGTGATAAAAGTTAGGTTGCCATGATAATCATCCTTCAAACATGGTCCCTACAACAACGTTGTCGTTCCCACAACATAATTATTCAAACATGCTGCATGATCTTCTACTTCCATGATATTCAAGAAACTCCTAAATCATCCGAAAACATGGTCCCTACATTTATGTTTTTAGCTAAAATTCACTTTATAATAAAATGATAATTAGGTATTAAGTAAAAGGATATAACAGTTTTTTTGAAACATTATAATTTAGAAACATTTTAACAATGATATTATGATATTTTATTCATTATAACAAACAATATTAGCCATTTTGTTCACAAGTTATTTAACACTTTGTTTTTTACTAATTTCGTGATGGAGTCCTTCCGAAAGTTCATCTTTATCAAAATTATCTCAAATCAATTAAGCACACTGATTTGATTTGTGGAATTTTCTTCTCATGTATAATAGATGCACCCAAAACATATTTGTGGTGTTAGAGGGAATATTATTGATTTATCTAACATCTTTCATGTTCTCTAAGATGTGAGAATTACTTACAGTTTTACAATATTATAAAGTTATGTTGATAATACTTTGATATGCATCAATTGGCTATCAAACTAAATTAAAAAGTTATATGTATTTTTAATTGGGCAAAATACTATAAAAAAGCAAAATACTTTCAGTTTTTTCTTACAAAAGTCATTGTATAATTTTTTGTACGTAAAAATTCAACATATTTTTTGATTTTGTCACATAAAAATCCCTTAACAATTTTTGCATATAAAAAATCCAACATACTTTATATTTTTTACACAAAAACCCCTCAACAGAAAGTATGTTGATTTTTTACGTGTAAAAAACTTATTTAGAGACTTTTATTTTGAGGGTTTTTTTTTGTAAAAAATAGAAAGTATGTTAGCTATCAAACTTATGCAAGATACACAAAATGTTTTTATCAAACTAGATGCAAGATATTTTTTAACTTTATCAAACTTTTTATATTTTTATATATTTTTTTTAATTTTATCAAACTGATGCAAGATATTTGTGAAATTACATCAATTATAATATATTTATTATAAGTATACCCAAATTTACGAAATTTAAAACCAAATCACTACTAGAGAAAATAGTATAAACAAGTTAGCTATCTCTCAGTGATTAGTAAAGCATCATCGATATACAAAACTATGTCAATAAGGTTTTGACCAACAAGCATCACCAACAGACATTAATCATAAATGATTGTCAACGGACTACCAAGGAACAACTATCAGTCATCTTGAACACATATAATTTTGTCGGATAAAGATTTTGTTTCATAGTTTGTTAAGATTCATTGATGGGAATGAATTTCCTATGCATCATCTACGATAATCTATCGCTGAAGTCATATTAAGGTTTCTTATTTGATTATTCAAATTAAGTTCAGTTATACTGAAATGATATTATTTACAATAAAATCATCAACCGAGAAAAGTGAAGGTTAAAATCATCTTATGTTTTACATTCGGTCAAAGCATTAAATTTATATGTGTGTCATTGGATTCTTACGCTTTTCAAACTAATTGTATTGTATTGGTATGTGTAAAATGTAAATAATACATTGGAATATTTGTGAGCTGTTTGACTACTTTAATATGATTTTGTTTTAAATTACCTTAATTTTTTTTAAAAGTTTCAATAGGTCACGGACATAATTGTAGCGTTAATTTGTTGACTCTTATTATGTCTCGTTCAAATTCATATGTGACCCCAAAAGATGTGGAATGTGTTTGTCGACGACTTTCTTTGGTTAATATTTTAGATTAGTATTATTATTTTTTGTGCATGTGTTGCATCGATTCAATTGTAAATAAAATTTATATCGACATGTAGGTAGGAAATAAGTATGTCACAATCGTATAATTAGAATTAAAAAAAATTGCGAAGTTAAAAGAAGTAAAATCATATTATATTTGATTCGTTGGTTTTGTTGTGCATCCCTGGAGACTTGGTTTTGAACAACGTTTTCATTAAAACACTGGTAGAAACAATCATATCGCATCAATATTTTTGAAACTTAGAAAAAAATTATGCTCTTGTGAAAAAGATAAAAAGAAATTATTTGAATCGTGTAAGTTTTTACATAATATTTTATATTAAAATGTAGGTAAAATAAACATGGCATACTCGTGTATTTTCAGAATTTTGTAAATGTGTCGTTGTGGACAAAACTAAAAACTATATTATATTCGGCTCATGAATTTTGGTCGCTTATCGCAGAAGCTCGATTTTAAATATAATTTATATCAAACGCAGGTAAAAATAATCACGACGTATATTTGGAATTTTAAAAAATGTTGTTAAAAAAATAAAACATATTACGCAGGTAAAAATAATCACGACGTATAAAGAAATTCAAAATATATTATATTTTACTCGGGTTGGTGTTGATCAAAAGTTATTTCAACTTAAATAAAAATAAAACTATCACAACTGTATATTATAATTTTATAAGCAGTATGATTAAAAATTCTAAGAGAAAGACAAAATATATTAGAAAATCATTTTAATATTAAAATAATAATAGCTTTATATTGATTGCAGCATAAAGTTGGTGTAATTTGACCCGATAAAGACTTCCTGATACTTTAAATGCAATACTATGTTGTTTGTATATATACTGCAGATAGAATTAGGAGATGAATAATAGTAATGGTTTAAAGATGACTTGGAAATCGCTCGAAAATGATCTTTCGATTTTTGTTCGATTGTAGATGAGTCAATCGACTTGAACCCGAACCGGTTTGGGTAAAAAACCCGATTTGTACACCACTATATATACACACTCACTCACACAATACATAATTATGTTGATAGTTTTGTACATACTGCTCTATTGCATTCAATTCGACTCACTTATATATAAATATACAATTATAATTATACATACTAATTAAACCAATTAACCTAATAAAAATATTGTTAACACTAATTTTAGAAGTAAGCTCTAAACCACTAAACAATAATCTTTGATTCGAACAATTTGTACATCACCTCATCATCTCCTGCCTTCACCCTAAGTTGATCTATCATCTACTACTCTGATCATCCTTGTTCTTTACAGTTTGTTTGTCGCCTCATCGGCCACAACCTCAGCCTCATCATTAGCCGCAACAATGTCAATTATGAAAATCATTTTGTTATGAAATATGGTTGTTCTAGCTTTAAGAAATATATAAAACTGAGATCCAAGATTGTCACTGTCTTTCTGTGTGCAAATATAAACCGTATGACACAATAAGCAGTAGGACTTTAAAAAATGTTTGTTGCTTAGTGTCACTTGGAAAAATCTCGTTCGATTTTTGGCTCGGTTGTAAATGAGTCAACCGATTCAGTTTGGTTTGTAAACGAGCGAAACACGAGTAAAAGGTCCACTCAGTTTGACTTTTCTGGTAAATAACCCTAATAATAGGATAAACATAATACTTTTTTGTATAATATTGGAATCAAGACTCGTTTACACACTCTCTGTTTATGTGATACAGTTTACTCATTGAAAATTTTGATCTTTTCTTTTTATATGCCTTTATTTATTTATTAAAGCTACATTTCACTCCAAGTGTTCATTTTATATCATCATTGATAGATGCTTTAAATTTATGATAAAAATATTATTGTTAGATATGAATATAAAACTCTTCATACTATTACAATTATATAACTAATATAAAAAAGTTAAAATCATGCAATATATACAAAGAAATATATACAATATTCTTATAAATGATACTTATCATTTTTTTCATATATAATAATTTTATTGATTCATTAGTGTCTTATTTATGAAATATATTAGATTATACATATTTTTATTATATACTTTTTTATTTTTATTCGTATAACATATGATTATCTAACGTTATGCATATTTGATTTAGATAAGATAATAAACTTATTGCACATATTAGGGTGTAGAAAGCATAATATTAATTAAGAAAATGTTTAAATAAAAAGTATCATACAACTAAAAAGTGTAAAAACTAATCTCAACTATCAATATTTTTTATCAATGGTTGAGATCAAATATACGAAAAAGTTTGTTAAAAGAATATTTTAGGAATAATCACTTTTCTTGACTTATTTGTAAGTTCTCCCATTTTTTAAACGTCCATAACTTTTATGTAAGTCATTATTTTTTTTAAAAAAAATTACACCGTAAAAACGAGTTTTTTTAATTTTTAAAACAAGTAAGTATTGTTATATGAAAAGCTAATATTTTTTTATATTTTTAAGCTCATATCTTATCATTGTGTAATTAGTGTAGTTCATTTTGTATTTTTGTTAGTTATTGTGTTTAACTGAATGCTATTATGTTTTTCCTTATATGATAAATTTTAAAAGAATATAATGGTGAAATAACATTGTTGTGTATCTCTAATATGTAAAACATAATAAAAAGCTTAGAACCAAACAATTTAATACATTAAAAATAATGACAAAATAACATATTGTCTTATTGTGTTTTTTTATCATCATATTGTTATTTTAAGCACTATAAGTTAAAAAATATATCAGTGAAATAACATCATTTTGTACTTTTAATTATAATACATAATGATATATAACAATAAGTTTATATAATCTATAAAAACAATGACAAAATTAACATAGTGTGTTATTTTTAACACTATGAGTTTTAAAAAATAAATTAGTAAATATATATCATTGTGTACTTCTAATTGTAAAACACAATGATAGATAATAAATTAATTTTAATATATAAAACAATAACAATAATAACACAAAATAATCTAAAACGTAAAACATAATGACTAATACATATAAAAATGATGTAAAATAAATGACATAATAAATTGATATTTGACACAATGAATTTATATGACACAATGAGTTATCGTATTTGACATAAACATATAAATGTCATTCGTTTTAAAAACAATAAAAAACACATGTCAAACTCATAATATTTCTTAAGCTTATTAGATTAAATTATTTTTTATTATAACCCTACCTTATTAATTTATATTATACTAATTATCAAACCTTCTATGAATAATGGTCTTATACCTTTTGCATAAAGGGGGTTTTCAAAAAAGAAAATCTGATTTTGCACTGTTAACACAATTTTTTTTTTATTTTTTACATTTTAACTTCTTAAATTTGACTTTCTTTACTTTTAACCCAAAACTCTTTATTTCTTGCAATTGAAACTCAAAGCTTTTATATATTTAACTTTATTCCTCTATACTTTTCATATTTTGCAAATCTTCATTTTATGTTTTGTTCTAAGTTTTGCATATGGAGGTTTTTCAAAAAAAATCCGTTTTTTCATTGTTAACACAAAAGTTTTTTATTTTTTTACAATTTAATTTCTCAAAAGTGGCTTTCTTTACTTTTAACCCAAAACTCTTTATCTTTTGCAATTGAAACTCACAACTTTTATATATTCAACTTTGTTCTTCTATACTTTTCATATTTTGTAAATCTTCTTTTTACATTTCATTCTAAGTTTTGCAAGTTAACACAACAAAATGCATGTGTGATTTAACACTTTTACGTTTCGCTTTAAATCTGCTATGTAAACACAACACAATGTGTGTGCATGGTTCAACATTTTTACATGTATTTTTTCCTTTTGAAAGGTTCATGACAACACACTGATCTTAGATCGACTTAATTATATTTTTCTATGTTTTACGTTTTGGTCTAAGTTTTTCGTATTAACACACTACGACTTCAGTGTTGGTGGTCGTTAATGATGGTGTGACATTTGTGTTCTTCGGTATGGTTTTACGCATTCGTCACAACGCGAGAAGCATATTTCTAGTTATATCATAACTTAAAAAAATGACGGTCCACGCCAAATAATGTTTGCAAACTTTATATTTCAAATCATATACATAAAATGTTGTTTAACACTCATATAGTTGCCTTGCTATAATTGACTTCAATTATATCTTCTTTATTAATAGTGACAGTAAAAGTTATTATAATGTAAGTCAACCAAATAAAACCAATGAGAACATATTAAATATATGTTTCACTGGAAGATCGAAAACCTAAAGGTACCAACGGAATCATATATAATTATCATAAAACATAAAATGGCATATTCCTCTTGCAAACTAGTAAGGTTTGAAATCCTACGGTTTATAAGTTTGATGGTGTAAAAAGTATATTAGGTGTAGGTAAGAAATATAATTTTTTGATAACTTTTTACACTTACATAACATTCATCAACTTAGAATAACCAACAATCACTAAAAACTGAACTTATAAAAACTAAGATCTTCTATAAATTTCTTCACTTTTGTAAAATAATTCACCTTATGAAAATTGTGTCTTTGAATATGTAAAAGTAACCTTCATAATGAGGATGATTTAATAAGTAGCCAATCTTGGAAAGATCTGGGTTGGTTTATTTTGGCAGATGCCAAACTTTTTGTTTTGTAATTGTGTCAGATTCAACTTTCATGCCTTAAACAAATAACCTTTGCAAATCAAGCTAAAATATTTTTTTATGATGACTTGACATAACACATTTAATATGGTCTTTGTCTCAGTGTTCTTTTTTTTTTTTTTGTTATTTCAATGCCTATAAATTGTATTTGCTCAAATACAACGATTTAAAATTAATGAGAAGAAGGTGATTCAAACATGACAATGGATGATACACTACTCAATTTTGGATCAATCAAGTGTTATCGATAACAGTATTCAGTCATCTCTACAAATATGACGGAAAGTAAATCAAGATCCTTACTAAGATCACAAAAAAGATTTGAAGTAACGATCCTTACAAAACCTTTGGGAGATATCATTGCTGACCCATATCATCTTAACAGATATTTTGCAACAAGTTATAACCGCTAATTACATATATTTTGTAACAAGTTATAAGCGCTAATTGAAGGGAAAATAAAACTCTTAGATTGCAAAAAAAAAAAAGAGTAAATCTTTCAATCATGTTACTTAAGCATTACATATTTACATTGACATATTCTTTGTATTCATGACTTCAAATACTAATATTTTACTAACTACTCAACTCTCATGCAATGTGGAAACTTTATACATATCAACAAACTAAGAGTCCCGATATAAATGACATTTCAAATCAAACACATCAATAAATGCATAATAAACAAGTAAAGATCCCAAAACACAGCGTTTTTCACATGATAATACATAATATGTTCAAATATACGTACACTACTTTCGTAAAACCAAATTATTATCATCATCATCATCACTTATTTATAAAATCACCCAACTTTTTCATCATACTTACGGCCTTATCCCCACTCGGGTCAAATATATGAAAAACATGATCTTCATCTTCAATCTCCATCATCTCTACTTCCCCTTTCCAATCACTCTTCACAAGAGCTTCATAATAAGCCCAACCCCTATCTCTCAGTATATCCTTCTCACACACGGTTATCACGACCCGCCCGCAACCCAAATTCGATAGATCCGGAGCCCCGTTAACCAACGGGTTGATCAACGGGTGGTCCAACCCGTTATCCGGATCCAAAGGACACACAAACTCCCACCACTTGTCCACCATACCCTTCCCCGTAGGATCCGATTGCTCCCGCCCGATCGGATCCTTCCCCCAGAAATACGGGTTGATTAATATCATACCCGATATTTTAATATCCGGGTCGGGTTCTGATCCGACCCGGATAGCCAGGTGGTGGGATATTGTGGCTCCCGCGCTGTCTCCGGCGAGGAAGATACGGTTAAAATCCACATGGGATTTTAACCATTCTTCTGTCCCGTCTCCTCCCAGAGTATGGGAGGAGACCCATTGGAGGGCGGCGTAGGAGTCGTCAAAAGCGGCGGGGAGCGGGTGCTCCGGGGCTAGCCGGTAGTCGACGGAGACCGCGATGGCGCGTGATTCGGCGACGAGGCTAGCGACGGAGTGGTGGTACTTGGGCTCCGCCGGTGAGGCGATGACGAATGCGCCGCCGTGGAAGTAGATGAGTAGAGGGAGTTTTTCTGTTCCGGTGATGGTGGTTGGCCGGAATATTCTGGCGGAGATGCCGTTTATGGGGCAGATAATGACGTCTTTGGAGGTGACGCCGGTGCCGGAGTTGATCTCCGGCGGGATGACGTCAGTTCCGACGAGTCTTTCAATGGTTTTATCTTTATAGACTCTTATGTATGGTGGAACATCATGTAATATCTCTCTGCTTACAGATCCCATGAGTGTGTGATTGTGTGTGTGTTAGAAATTAGAATGATGGTGTAAGAAGATGGAATTATTAGGTGGTTATTATATAGCCACGGTGGTCGGTTGATAATAATTATAATATAAGTTATACTTTTAAAGTTGTTATAATAAAAAAATCGTGACCTAACATTTTTAGTCTTTAATTACTCTTAAGTGTATGTTATATAGACCGGACGCGTAGATGGTTCAAGGATGGAGTGTTTCGTAAACAAAAGGTTTAGTGTTTGATTTACTTGTACTTAATGAAAGGTCAATTCAGTATAGATGTAACATATTTAAAGTTTTAAACTAGTATTTATAGTTTTTTGTTGAGGTGGTATTAATGTTTTAAAGCTAAACGGTTAAAAATATTAATATTGAAAAAGCTAAACACGCAGAAATTTATATTTTATAAGAATCATACTTTTAGAAGGAAAATACTATGAAAACAAATACACTTTTAATAAAAATTACTGTATAGAAACCAGCATAGTCTTTATTTCTCACATAAATTTCACTCGATATAAAATTCATTAAATAATTTTTATATTTAAAAAGCTAACATAATTTCTATTGAGTGGGTTTTATGATATTTTTATACATTTTTTTATTAACTCACAACCATTTTTAAAAACTATATAGGGGTTAAACAATATATGAGGAGAAAGATTTTGTTTCTCATTAATTCACAAACATTTACAACCGTATCATATAATATATGTAACTTATAATAATATAAAAATCTACTATGAATACTCTTGTATAGCCACGGTGATCGGTTTATAGTAATAATATAATTTACAATTATGAAACGTTTATTGTTGAAAAAATCATTGCCTAACATCTTAGAGGCGTTTGGTTCGTGGACTTTGTTGAAATTGGAATTGGAATTTGAATTGAAATTCAATGAATTGTATTTGGAATTCAGTATTTTTCATAGGATTTGGAAGTCAAAGGAATTAGAATCCATTAATGGAATTTAAATTCCAAATACACTTTAGTGACAAAACACTTATAAATGAATTGAAATTTATCACCCTTTACAAACCGTCACCACCTCTATGACACCGATCACCGTTGCTAAATACCATCGACCACCGTCGCCGTCACCGCCGACTATCGACCGCAACCACCAACCACGCCCATTTTCGAAAACCGACCGTACCCAACTATCGTCACCAACCGATAACGCTTGTCGTCGAGACAAGGTTGGCGGCGGTTGGGGTAAACAGTGGGTGGCGATCGTCAACGATGGGGTTGTGCGGCGTCAGTAGAGG